>CAKNWU010211679.1:413-12512 GCA_932072015.1 Andricus quercustozae | reverse complement strand
CATTTGTTTTATATAAAAAATGTATAAAACAAATGAATATTATATATAATACTTCACACTATATATAAACTATATATAATATTTCCGCCTGGGAATACATTTACTAATTCATTTAGTAGTAGAATTACCAATTACTTTAGTAGATATAGTTACTAATTCATATATTCGGTTATTCTTACACATTGAATTAGTATAAGATTTTTACTAATTAGCAGTAAACGAATCGGCGCTATTCAAATTAGTAGAAATCTACTCTCAATTAGAATTTTTCTACTAATTCATATTAGGAGAGTACATTTTGATTTTGCCGGATATAGTTAGATCGCAGAATTGATATATGCCGCACATTCAAACAAATTATGTTACAATTTACTTATATAACCTTCAGTCTGCTCACTGACCAGTGACACGTAAATTCAATGCGCAAACTTTAGAAGAGGAAAAACGTCTTACCTAAATAGCATCGAGATTAGCAGCATCATTTCCAAAATTACTAACTACGCACTATTTTCACAATTTGCAGCTCTCAATTTGTTTAACTTTTTTACGTTTAGGTACAAAAATTAACGGTAAAAACACCGAGTTTATGTATTGGCAATAGAAAGAGTTAACGTTCACCGTAAACGACATTCAAGGACCAAAACACTCTGGAAAGCTATGATTCATATCCGTTCTTTTCATAATGTAACAACTCGTCGTTCTGATTTTATACTTTTGCTATGTTCATAAGATCCTAGTCCCTCTACAAATATTGAAATAACTTAACGAAAAAAATCGCTGATAAACAAAGAAAATTGGTCACGATGAGCTTATATATCTGTACAAATATATGATTCGCTAAAGGTAATATAGCAACAAAAGGTTATTTTAAAAAATGGGCTAAGAATACTATATATATATATATATATATATATTATTATTATTTTTAAAATATATCATAATTAATATGTTGTATTTTTGTACAAAAATATCAATTTCCTCCGAAAAACTCTAACATAACAAAAAATTGTTAAAAGATTCTTAATCTTATTTATATTATAATAATTTTTCTTTTAAAATATAAATTTTTGGTGTGGAAAGCTAACGTAACCTAACATTGTTTAAAAAGATCTGGCCGCCGCGCGGGCACATTCACTGCAGTACAGTACTGTTGATTCTCGCGCTTCGCGCTTGATAGTATATTTATTACGCGCCTCGCATTTGATAATGTATTTGTCTCACGCTAAGCGGTCGGTCTTTGTATTTCCCCCACATTTGTTCACAGACTTTTTAAAATTAAAGGTCAAAGCATCGACAACTGTAATTTGGTGATTGTGAATTCTCTTTTGTTAAAGCTCCTTCGGCTTCGCACTCGATTTTGTCCCAAATGTGAACTTTTCTACATTATGTTCAACACTATTATATCAAACGTATATTACATTTAATTCTGTACTTCAGCCTGGGATTGCTTATTCAGATGTTGCAAAATAAAGTAAAAATTTTCTTTAATATTTGTTTCTTATTTTGCATTAAATTTTATTCTCAGCTACCCTAAAAAACGTGTCATTTCAATCAATTTTTATTATTAAAAATCATAATAATATGCATTGGTATTGAAACATACGTATTTCCATTGTCTTGTTTTTATGATTATCAAAAAGTGTGCATCCTATACAAAAATGTTGTTATTACACATTTTATTGCAAATTGTGTCGATTTTCCATAAATTTAATTTGCTTATTTTCAATGTTATTTTTTTGCGTTTGAAACTAAAAATACACATCCTAGCGTAAGGTGGTTCTAAGTAAATTTGCAGATCAATTTAGGCGAAAAACTTTGTTAAATAAAATGTTATTGAAGCTTGTGTCCTTTTGCCAAAAAGTTAATTTTTTATTTTCAGTATATTTATATAACAAGAGTTTTTAACAAATTTGTAGATCTTTTTGGTAGAACAACTTTTGTCTCCTCATTTTTTTTTGTCTCCTGTGTCATTTTTCCGAAAATTGTATCTTTTTATTTTTAAACTCATTTTTTACGAATAAAAGAAAATCTAATCATCCTATCTAAAAATTATCATTGAAAAATGTGTCGATCTTTTTTGGATGAGCAACTTTCGTCTACTCATTTTTTTCATGGTTTGTGTCGTTCGTCCAGAAATTCATTTTTTTTATTTCACTTTTTACGATTAAAACCAAAACTACGCGTTTCATCAAGAAATAACTAATGACAAAGAAACTCTTTTTTGGGTGAACAACTTTTGTTTAATTTTTTTTCGTAGCTTGTGTCGTTTGTCGAAGAATTTACTTTTTTTATTTTTAATGTTGTTTTTTTACGAATAAAACCAAAACTACGTACCCTATCAAAAAATGATTAATAAAAAATATGTAGCTCCTTTTCGAGGGGACAACTTTTTTCATAGCTGGTGTCGTTTGTTCAAAAATTTCATTTTTTCAATTTTAATGTTGATTTTTTACAAATAAAACAAAAATTACGTGTGCTATACAAAAGTGATCAATAACAAATTTGTAGATCTTTTTTGGGTGCATAATTTTTTCGAATTCATGTTTTTCCGTATCTTGCATAGTTTGACGGCAAAATGGAATTTTTCATTATTTTTTGTGCGATCAATGTTTGGCTTAAAAAGTTCATGTTCATTTTTGTTTGTTCTTTTTGATTTTGAAAATGCTATAACTCTGTTAATTTTATTTTTATCGAAAAAGTCGTAAGCCTAAATTGTTCGTATTTTTAAGTACCATGAATTGCCGTCCATATACTTTTTAAATCTTGGAAAAAGTGGTCTCAAAAATGTTGAAAATGCTCTACATTTTTGAATTTGTATCCAAAATGGTTGACTAAAAAACGGAGGCGGGGGGGGGGGTCAAATTTTACAAAAATATAATACCTTCTCTGATGAGGATGTAATTAATAATCTTCTTTCACATATGATGATTTTTGAATAAAAATTTTAATTTCCGACGGAAAACCCTACCACAATCCGAAATTGTTCAAGCTTGTAAATTTTATTATTTTAAACAAAAATCATTGGATATATATCTGAAGATTTTTTGTTTAAAAATTCAAATTTCAGTTCAAACACACCAACATAACATACAGTTGTTGAACATTTTTAAATATTCTTTTAAATCTAATAATTTTTTAAATAAAAATACTAATAATTTCAGACGAAAAACATTCAAATAATTTAAAATTGTTCAATGATAAAAGATTCTAAATCTTGTTCAAATTATAATAATTTTTCTTTTGAAATATTAATTTTTGGTGTAAAAGGCTAACGTAATTTAAAATTATAATCATTGTTTAGGTTTCGATCGCGTGTCCGTCGGTTCATCATACTTTTTTCTAAGGAGGGTAAGCGAAGGGAGGGGAAGTACGAGAGATGAGGGGAAGGGATGTAGGGACAATGAGGATTAGTTAGAGTAGGAGAAGTAGGAGAAGTGGGTTTAAAATTAGGGAAAGTGTGGGAGTATGGGAAGGAGAGGGTTGAACGACTTAATTAACGTCTCAATAGGCTACGAAACCCTTTTTTGTAGGCGCCCGGCGCCTACTTTCACTAATTTTTGTTTAAAAATACTAATTTATGGTGCGAAACACTAACGTAACCTAAAATTGTTCAAAAATTATGAAACCTTAAAAGCGCTAACAAAATCGAAAAAAGAGATATGTTAAAAAGCGGAAACCTTTATGATGATTTTTGATTAAAATTGCTAATTTCCAATGAAAAAACTAACACAATCTAAAAATTTTAGAAATTGTACGTCTTCTTCGAAACTTTATGATTTTATACTAAAATTATGTTTCAAAAATACTAATTTCCAGCAGAGTGCACTAACAGAAAATATGTATAATATTTGTAATAATTTACTAGATAATTTAAAAGTTTTAATTTAGCCGCGCAAGATTATTAGAAAGCACAATTTTTGCTCAATTTGAATACGGTTTTCTGTGATTTTCTTTTATCAACGAAATCGATATGAAAAAATAATTAGCCATAAAATATAAATAAAAAATATTTATATAAAAAAATGTATTATTCTTTCAAAAATTAGGGTATACGTTCTGAAATAAGAAAATACTGAATAATAAGCGACATAATGTAAGAGATCCAAGAAAACTAGAATTTTCTGCACATTTCCTATGAAAAGACGCAAGTGAATGATTATTAATTGTTTGAATAATTGCCGAATATTGTTAACAAAAAATAGCACACTTAACAATCATTAACTATGCGTTAATGATTCCAGAACGACTTTTCAATATTTACAGGGAAAAAACATTGTTTAACAAATGAAAATTGTTTTAATACTTGTAAATTCTCTTTTACACAAAATATAATTCTTGGAATTCATTAACTGTGTTATTGATTTAAAAAAACAGTGCCTTTTCAAGAAATAATATTCTTGAAATTCATCAATATTCCGAAAAATAATAACGTTTCATGACTTAAAGGCGAAACAAAAAATTGTTTAGAGAAAAATCAAGTGTGTAAACAATTAAAAATTAGTTATAAGATACTTGGAAATGTTTTAATTATCGAATAAAAATATTTCATGTTGAAAAAGTGCTAAAAAATACAGTCTTTAGCATGCAATTGACATAAAACTGCTATCTTGCATTTTTTGGCGCATCTTCCGGGCACCATATCAGGGGATTAAGGGGACGGAGACAAACTAAAAATGTATTGGGTAATAATTATTTCTGAAACATTCCTCAAGAGGTGGCTTAAATTGAATTTACAAAAAGTTAATAAGAAGTAATTATTTTGTTCATTTTTTAGACAACCAAGCTCTTCCCGTTCAAAACCCCATATTAATTTCAAAAGCCCGGGGAGGGGGGCACGATTTAATGTTGACCGATTTAAAAAAAAATACTGAAAAGAGCAATATATGGTGTAATTCAATTAAATTCGTTTACTTGAACTATTTCAAATATTATTGAATTTCTTTCAGTATTCAGGTATTTGAATAAGGATTCATATTTGAGCAAAAGTATCCTTATCTAAAAAAATTGATGGTAAAAAAATCACAATGCAATCTATTTATTATTGTCGACTTTTTGCAATTCTTATATTGACCGATGAAGTACATATTATTGCGCCTTACTTCGTTGTTACGTGCAGTCGTATTTATAAATATACGTGCAATTATTATATTTAAGTAGATAAAAAAAGCGTATCTAAAGTATTAACAAGTTTTTTCCATATAAGAAAAAATTCTGGAATAATAAGTTTATTCCGTTGTTGATAACCTGTTTATCTGCACTGTCTACCCTGTCCAGGTAAGTCACCTTCATTAAAAATATTTTGTGGCGATATTAATATAAATACTTAAACCTATCTTCAAGTATTTTTAATAAGCTCTTTTACTATTAATTAAATAAGCTTTGAAGAATTCAGCAACGTCATATACCTTAGCTAAATAAAAATTAAAAAAGGTCATATAAACAAAATGAAATAATTATTTGCCGTTCCGACATTATTTTCAAATGTGAGAAAATAGTTTATTCTGTTATTTATCATAAATTTCTAATTTTATACCGTTAAAATTTCAAATATAATATAGAGAATTATGAATCTAGAGTTATATAAATAACTTGATAGCATCATCAATATTAAAATTGCAGGATATACAATTCATAGAAAAATATATGTATATGTGTAGAAAATATTTGAATGAGTTCAATTAAATTCATTTATGCGATATTTTCCAAAAAATTATGAGTAAACTTTAATTCACAAAAAGTTAATAACAAGTACTTCTTTTTTCAATTTTTTCGAAAGCCGAGCTTTTCCCATTTAATATCCCATATTAATTTCAAAAGCCCGGGGCACGGGGTAATGTTGACCGATTTGAAAAAAGGGAACTTCTTTTTCCGGAAGACGAACAAATTGGGGGAGGTCAATCACCAAAAATCGAATTTTTGTACCACCCTATACTAGCGAGCGATAGTCCGGAATTAGAAATGATTTTGGATAGTTTCAAGACTTTTTTATATTTCGTTAAATTGTAATGCACTTAGCGATTAGCGTCAAAGCCGTTATCAGTTTCAGTGATGGGAAGTTACTATACTATCTTTTAACTAGTTTTTTTTTGGTAGCGATAGTAGTAAAGAAGAAAATAAGTAAGAAATTGGTACCTAGTTACAATTTTTCAGTTACAGCAACTATAACAATCTTTACATTTTTAAATACCTTCATTATTAAAAGTTGGTAAAGTAATTTAAGAAAAAATATTCATAATAAAATACGCAAAGAAACTTTTTTATAAATTGCCCCACATAAATATTTTAATCATATTTAAAAAGCCACATTAGACATTATACATGTACATATTATACATATTATAAAGGAAAGATGGCGTCGTGACTAAAGATCGCTTGTGCACGCGCTCCCAGTATTTTTGTGGCAAAGACTCCTAAAAAAATCTACAGTGAATATTCAAAATGACCTGAGCAGACGCGGAAAAAGGTGTAATTTTGGTTTAATAAGCAAATCCCAAAATCGCGGAGAGTGCGAAGTGCGTGGAAGATGTTCCTGGTGCGTAGCGTTACATAACCTTTAAGCAAGGGAATGTAGCTTACTGCTTATTTTTTTCGTGGGTATTTGTACATTTTTATTTGTTTTACGCAAAAAGCATAGTAAAGGGATCTCCTGCAAGTTACTAAGTGAACCCTACCAGGAAGTAGGACCCTACTAAAAAACATCGACCCACTCATAGCTTCAATACAGCGTCACCTACATAGGAACACACATAAATGCGATTGAGGCAGGACGGCGAACAACACGAACAACACAAATACAGACAATCAGGTGTCGAACGCTCCGTCCATCTGTACTCGCGGACACTGCTGTAAACCCACTGAAAAAGATGAGTTGAAATGTACAGGATGTGGGCTGAGTTACCAACAGGATTGCGCGAGGAAATTAAGAAAACTTCCTGATGGAAAAATCGCAAAATGTTGAGGCTCCAGATCTGGCTCGCCGGGATGCAATAACACCCAGCTCAAAATTACTGTACAGGAACCTCGGAGGATCCTGCACATGTTCCAGTACAGGAAACTGCACACGAACCTGTACAGGTAATCTTGACGGTTCGTGTACAGGAATTTGGCGAAGGAAACTGTACATGATCCTGCAAAGGAACCTGTATACAAGGTAACCTTTGAATGATCCTGTACAGGTTCCTTTACAGAGACAAATGACGTGTGGGTTTATGTACAGGAACATGTTCAGGATCCTATAACTGCGTAGGAACTAATCCGCGAGGGTTCGCTAGTTGCTTGGCTCTCTCGATGGTGAGTTGGATCTTCAAAGGAATAAAACGAAGGCCACTTTATAGCTGTAAGCGACATAAGTTTTCGCGATGGCTTTCTGCAAAGGACCCTATACGTGTTTCTGTACAGGATCCTTACAAAGGTTTCTTTGACGTCTTTCTGTGAGGGATGCTATACACGTTTCTGTGCAGAAACCTGCGCCTCAATTTTCTTCGCAATGGAATCTGTACAGGAAGCCATACAGGATCATTCAAAGGTTCCTTTGTCGGTACAGGTTTCTTTGCAGGATCATGTGCAGTTTCCTTCGTCAAATTTTTGCACAGGAACCGTCAAGATTACCTGTACTGGTTCGTGTGCAGTTTACTGTACAGGAACATGTGCAGGATCCTCCTAGGTTCCTGTACAGGAATTTTCAGCTGGACAGAAACAATACGGATTGTCAAGTTTTCTCACAAAATAACTCTGGAATCCTGCTGATTAAAAACTCAGTCGATAAGGTTGCTGGTGAAGTTGCCGAGGTGCGCAGCAAAGTGGATATAATAAATGAAAATATTCACATGTTGACTTCAAGACTTGACAACGTAGAAGCCGAAGTTAAACACATAGAAGACAGTCAAGCACAGAAAGAGTCACAGATTGTGTCACAGATTGTATTGATTACCTAGAAGCAAAATCTTTGGAGTTAAAGAAAAGCAGCTTTGAAACACCATACGCGATGTCAATAATTATATCCAAAGGAGCGGAGAGTGAAAAAAGAAAAAAGAATTCAATTATTTTCAACCCCAAAGAAAAAGTAGGGGACGACAACAAACCAGATGACACTCTCGATCAAAAGGGTGAATCGGTGAATCAAATGATCAGCGCAGTAGCACCCAACAGGCTCCAAATTTGAGGGCACGAGAACTTCAAGGGCACTCGAATTGCCCCTGAAAAAACGAAAATGCAGTAGCTCGAGTAGCGAACAGTCCCAGCAAAACTGCAGCAGAGAATACAGAAAGAGGAAACAGAGGAAACTAACGTTCAGAAATATTTAACGTATACGGAGATGATAGGGTGGGAAAAAAGGTGGGGTTCTTATCGCAGTACATCAAAATTTGAACTCAAGTGAAATTAAATTATCACAATTGCATGATTTAAATCTAAATATAAATATAGTAGGTTCCCACATTAAAACAAATAGTTATGCATTGAACCTACAGGCTCTGTATATATACCCTGTTTACTATTTAAGCTACCAGAAGTGGGTGGGGGGATATGATTTCAAATCGGTGATGCTTGAGGGACTTCGAGCCATGTTCGATTTGAAACAAGATAACTATACAGAAAACTGTACAGGTACACGGAAAGAACTTTTGGGCGACTGCGGAACTTATACTTACCACTGCTGAGCTAAATACACGAGCGGCAGCGCGCCCTATGTTCAAGACGTCTACTCTCTTAGTTTGAGAATGCTGCGATCCAACAGAGGGGCGAACGACGCGCCAAACTTTTGGGACAACAACAGACCCAGAACTCAGTAAGACGGTTGCATTATTTTCTGGAGACGGGGTTGATACACGTGCGCGGCCTCGCGTAAATTTACTTATTTATAACTATAGCTACATAGAAAGACTCCGATTTCGTAAAAACTTTCGATTTTAATAGGGTCTCACTTTTTAATTCTGAGCATAGAAATGTAGAAGTTGGATCGACTACTGTAGCACGTTTACGTTCTCTAATTTGGACAGCAGTGTTCCCAGATATAAGAGAGCAACGTTGTACCGCCGCTGCATAAAAAATGTCGCTGCTGTCGCGTTAAAATCGTGGCTGTGTTGCCCTACTGCACCGAACGCAACAACTGTCCTAAATTTCTTTCCGTGTAGATATTTGGACTTAGTGTTTTCAAATATAGAGAGCGAGGTGCTCCATTCACCAATATTTTCAGTGCCAGAGAATGATCAGGGGTGACTTGAACACATTCCATAGCTGCTGCCAATACGGAAATATACCTGGATTATTTTCGCACTTGAAGCTATACTATTCCGTATCTTTCAAAAGGGACACTTCTTGAGTTAATGACTCATTAGGGAACATACGAATCCAAATCGTTTCAGTTCGAATTTCCTCCTCAAAGTGTATAAAGTTCGGGTCGTTGTGCAAAGTGTAAATTTATCGTGGAAGAATAATTTTTCTGTGATTGGACTGTTTTTGTAGCAGCCGTTTATTTTACGGTGTTAATATATAAACAAAAAAGGTAAGCATAAATTTTCCGCAACTTGAAACATAAAACTGTATTTTTAGCAGTTTTGGAGTTTTCTTATTTGAGAATTCTTCGAAATTCCTGAATTAATACGACTAATTTCTTCGAAATTTCATTATAATATTAGACAATCTCTTGAAATCCCGTGAATTCAAATATAATTTAATTGAATTGCTTGAAATCCTTTGCAATATTTCTAATTGTATGAAATATTTTTGAACCCTTTCAAATTCATTAAAATATCTTCTTGGGATCATCTAAAATCCTTTAAGATTACTGAAATAATTTGAAATCTTATAAAAGCACGTCAAAATCCATTAAAATCCTTTGAAACATTTAGAAATTCTTTGGATTCATTGAAACTACCTTAGCTCAACCCGATAAACTGACAAAATGTTAAAAAAATACCCACCTAAAGCCTTTATAACATTATCACAATGTCTTATAGTAAAATTATTCAACTTTAAAGTTATATACTATAATTGTTTATTATTATAATTTTCGATGAAATTTATAGTCGTTCAAGTAATTACAGGTTCTTTTCTTATTTGAATCATTTAAATAAGAACCAAATAATGCTGTTAACGTGAAATTCCAAACTTGAAACCTTTTTATTTCATTTTCAATTAGATATTTGCATTTTTATCCCAGAAAGATGAAATTTGTACTAAAACGCATTTTTTAACAAAAAGACAAATTTGCAAAAAAAATGGTTGAATTTTCATCTAGAAAATACATCATTTGACTTCAATACCAAAATATGAATTTGAAAGTAGTTTGTATTTATAACAATATTCGTCTCAAGCCTAACTTTTATTTCGTAATTGCGTCTAAATGCCTTAATATTGTTTTTCAGAAACACTGGATCAGCTGTACACTCCCATCTTCACATCAAAAAGATCTCATAATGAAAGCTCTAGAGAATACACGGCCGTATTGAAGCGAATAGATTTCAAAGGAGAACCCTTCGCTCAATGAAATTTACTAATAATATCCAAAACTCTTTGATTACGGAATTCCGTAGAATCTATGGAAATGAATCCTCCAATTTCTTGGGAAATTTCCTGTATTTTATGCTCCACGCATTCGGACATATGCCGAAACTCATTATAGGAAAGCAGTGGAACTTTTGGACCAAAACAAGATCGTAGATCGTAAGGATTTATGCCTCATGCTGTATAAATTTAATAAATTTTGGTATATTTTTTAGATAATTTGAGGGCTCTACTGGTTTTGCCCGAGATGTTGTCCACGACAAATTTCACGAAAAAAGGAACCAAACGGGTAAAACTTTAAACATTGATTGCAGATTATAAATATTTGAGTTTAAAAAATTATTTGAGAATTTATTCTTACATTTTCTTTACACAGGCCCGAGTTGAGGAAAATATTTCAAACGGGACACCAGGTTGTGAGATTCCGAAAAACGATCTCATAATATTTGTTAAGGTAAGACTTTTATTTTAAAATGCAAAAGTGAAAATATAGTTTTGATTTTCAGAGAGAAATAAATGTCGATCAGTTTATTCAAAAACTGTCAAAAAAAACTCAAGGCAGGATCCAGCTTTACATTTTATGGATTCAATCGGAGGCTGGAGGTAAACATTTCATAATTGAAGACAGCGACACAATAGAAGTAGCCGACAATGGATCGCCCCTAGCAGCGTTTGATACTTTTTAAGTTGCACTACGTTACGCATGTTTGCTACGCGAATTCACTGAACTTTTTTTATAATTTCATAGAGTGCTATTTATATAAAGTGCCTAACACTAAGTCTGAAAATGCAGTGACAACTCTAAATATTTCACTCTGCAACATTGAATAAATTATTATATTATTTCTACTTAAAGAAGAAAAGATATGGGAAATCCAAAGTGGATTTATGCCAGGATGATCTTGCACATATCAGATATTTAACTTAAGGCAGATCACAGAAAAAAGCTTAAGAGTAGGAAAGAAAGTTTTCTGTGCATTTGTTGACCTAGAAAAAGCATTTGACAAGGTAAATAGAAGTAAACTTCGGGAAGTCCTTAAAGAGTACGGAGTCCATGGATGGCTCCTACAAGCAATACAAACAATATATGCAGGCAGTAAAGCGAGTGTAAGGGTAAATGGAAAACTGAGTAACTGGTTCGATATTATGCAGGGTGTTAGGCAAGGATGCGTTATGTTCTCATGGCTATTTATCATATTTATGGACAAGTGTCTAAGAATAGCCCTCTTCGACGAAGAAGGTGTAGATCTCGAAACGGTGAAGGTGCATGGTTTGGCTTTCGCAGATGACAAGATTGTCATGGCAGAATCTATCGAGGACTTGCAAAGAAGGTTCAATAAACTTAATACCAGCATGAAGAACATGGGCCTCAAAATTAACGTAAATAAAACGAAGGTAATGGTGTTTGAAGGAAAAGTGAGAAAACAATCTGCAACATTGTCCTGAATGATGAGAGATTAGAGCAAGTTGACAAATACGTACATCTGGATAGATTTACTAGCGACGGGAAAATAGATGGGGAGTTAGGTAGGCGTATTAATGAGGATAAGAAGATTATCGGTAGAGCAGGGTCCATTCTCAGAAATAAAAACAAAT
>CAKNWU010211629.1:479-11877 GCA_932072015.1 Andricus quercustozae | reverse complement strand
CCCCAGCGTGGACACCCTGTACATATATATATATATTGAATTTCCTACCCCAACGCTAGCACGGGTAGTTTTAAAAGCTTGTAACTCGTTTTATAAAGATACGATTCAAATTTTTATGAGGGGTTTAGAAAGTGCTTTTTACACACTTTCCTCCTATTTTATTATTTATAACAAAAAATTGTTTTGAACCATTTTTTGAATTAATTATATGTTTATTTAACTTTTTTCGATTGTTTTAAATAGACGTGAAAGAAAGCTTGATTTTTTTACGATGAAAAATGTCAAGTAAGAAAATAAACAAAATAAGATTTATGGCTGTGTATAGATGTCCGGTGCCCGGCGCTATGTTGATGTCCGGTAGATTGCTCTGATTGGTCACACGGTTGGTGGTCTCTTCTTGAGACGTGCACGAGGCATAACCTCAAAGTGAAGTATATCATTTGTGAGGAGAATATAAGTATAACTTTTTTACACACTTTAATATGTAATTCTTTATTAAAAATGAGTCATTTGGTGTTTCCGAATTATATGTTTTAATAAAACTCCCATAAATTGTATTTACTGTCGAGAATATTTTTAGGAACAAAATAAACCGCGTCAGTGATAAAGATTAAATCTAAAATTATAAGAAATGTACTAAGTCAAATGCCGTACACGATGCTGCTGTCCGGTAGACCGCGCCCACTGCCGTGTAACTAATCCGAGCATCCTGCGGATACCACCCTAGCGCCCGGCACCGCACAACTACACACAGCCAATATTTATTGAGGTAAAGGGCCGAATGTAAATGGAGTCCTGGCGCTCGAACTCGGACGTCATGCTCTAGCACACTGCAGAACAGTTTTCAAGTATACAATTTATTTTTATTATTCACGTTTATTCAGAATTATTTGAAATCATCGAAATGGTGAAATTAACAGCAGCTTTCTTAAAATCGAAGATTCCTTAATTAATTAAGAACATAATCTTGATTGTAATATCTCATCCGACAATAATTATTAATTGTTAACGCAAATTTATATATTATAGAATTTCAAATAAATTGACAACTTTATCATTTCTAAACAAAAAACTAAACTTTGTATACTGATTTGGGTTGAACATGTAGTTATGTAATATCTACGTTAAAAAAAAATCGAGCTTCATAATTTGACCGCTGCGTGGCTGACTCGTAACTTCTATCTCACAAGAAAAGAAAACCTTCTACGTTATATTCAACTTGATCACGTTTCGCTAAGTTATTTTTAGATTTATTCTGAATCCGAAGCTCAGATGATTTCATGATAGGCATTTTTTCGTTGATCTAGTTACTTGAGCTAAAAGACATATTTATGATTTATTGTTCGTGTAATTTATATTACTTATAACTAAACGCCGAGAAAGATAATTTTTTTTATTATTTAATTCTTTACAGGATTTAGTCAATGTCTATGTCGTAATTATATTGCACGGTCTTTCGCCATCTCGGACCTTCTTTCATTTCGTTAGAATACAGATTTTTCTATTATTTAAAAATAAAAATGTTATTTTTTGTTATAATATTGGCAACGGAAATAAGTTTGGGCAATTACTGTGCAAATCCTTTTCGCAAAAATGAGTTTTGTACTGGACGCCCCTTGAAACGTATAGGAGTAATTCGGTATAAAAATGTAGCTTTTATTTTAGAAATGCTAGAGTTATACATTTGAAATTGTACAATGTATAAATTTGTATAAAAAATGATTAATTATTGTCGAATGAGTAATTATAATAAGGATTATGTTGTTATTAAAGCAAGGAATCGCTGATTCTAAGAAAACTACTGTTAATCTTGAAGTACCTACTTTCTGTTGGTTTATAACAAAGTTTAAAAAGTTTAAACTTACATGTTAACATTTTTTTAATGCTTTTTCGATGATTTCAGATAATTTTGAATAAACGTGAATATTAAAATAAATTGTGTACTTGAAAACTGTTTTGCGGTATGCTGGAGCATATTGTCCGAGTGCGAGTAAAAAAATCAAGCTTTCTTTTGCAACATTTTTTTAAAAAATTTAAGAATCCCAAATTGCGAAAAAAGTTAAATAAACAACCAAGTTCTTTAAAAAATTGTTAAAAATGGCTTTTGTTAAACATAATAAGAAAATAGAATTAAAGGATGTAAAAAGCACTTTCTAAAATCCTCATAAAAAATTTCAATCGTGGGTAGACGAACATATTCCCAGAATTTGAAGACAATCGAAGAACACGACTTTAAAAGTTTTGGCAAATGAGAAAAAATTCCCTATACAGGGTGTCCCAGACTCAAGTGTCCGGACCTATATAGCTGTATAAGAATAAAAAATAAATACATTGAAAAATCCTTTTCCAAAAATCAGTTGAAGTTTTAGTTTTTGAGTTATAGAATATTTAAGCTGGACCAATCAGGAGCGCCGTATAAGCAGTCGCGTGTGCGTGAGCGGGATTTTAACGCAGTGTTATCGAAGCGAGCGCAGAGGTGGGGTAAGCGACGGGAGAACACTACGTTAGACTCGACTGTTTATGTGGCGCTCCTGATTGGTCCAGCTTAAATATCTTATAACTCAACAACTAAAACTTCAACTGATTTTTGGAAAAGGAATTTTCTTTTTATTTATTTTTTATTTTTATACAACTATATAAGTCAGGACACTTGAGTCTGGGACACTCTGTGTATATGAATAGATGATGTTTAAAAATTAACAAGGCCCTTTCTACTCCGTTACCATTGTCTACCCATCTTGCTCCATACGCTCACTCAAAATAATCTGCCATTCCATCCAAATCTGTATCAATTTCCAAAATTATCACTCACGCCGTCATTTTTAATAGACAATCGTTCACTCACAATAGTATATTGTGTGGCGAGGAAGATAAGTTGGTGTGGGAGTGGGAACTTTGCTTCACGAGTTGAAGGCTTCACCACGTACAGCAAACTTCCCTCGTACCTATATAGAAATTTGTTGTCTCGAATCTTAATGAAATTCTACTGGATTGAAGTCCTAGTGGATCTTTTTCAATCCTCCAGAGAAGACACCAGTATGACGGGTTGTCAATATACAAGGGCTCGAATTTTTAACATTTTACTACGCGTGCCAGTAATAAAAATAATGATTTTTGAGCCAAAAAAATGATTTCACCCCCATTTTTTAGTTTTAAATATATTTTCGACCTTTTCCAAAATTCGGCCTCTTAAATTTAAAGAAATTATCCTAAAAAAAAGTTTGAATCTTTGCCTTGAAGGTCATCTAGGTTAGAAAGTGGGGTGAAAATTGCTAATAATACCAAAAAACATTACTACAGTATTATTATATTTACTAGAGTGGTCCAATATGTGAGACTGTTTAAATTTTCGCGCCCGACTGATAATTCGGATAGCCTATGCAAAATAAAAATCTTCCTATTTTTTTGTTTGGCTGTAGAGTCATTTTTCCACTCTATCAAAGCACTTGTTCCTCTCATAGAGTTTAACACGTAAAAATACAAGTTCTTTTTCAAGTTCAATTGTTGATAATAAATTATGAACCAATTTATTCAATCTTGGTATTATTTGTTCTCCGAGATTTTAAGATGGATTTTGTCAACCTTTTTATTTTAGAAATATTATGTAACAATTTTACAATAAGGAGAATTCTACTTAATAGTAATAAACTAATAATTTTACTTTAAGTTCGCCCGTAGGTTGACTGGTGGGGCGATACTTAGTTGCGCCAATTGCCCTGCCTCTAATCCCTAGATCGAAAAAGGTTCTCTAATCCTACGGGTCAGTTGCGCCAAGTCTATACCTGTCCGAAAATCAAATAATCTCACCTTCATATTTTGAAATGTGCCTGAAAACTGGTGTAATAAGTAATATGTATAACAGATCACTCGATCCTAATGACAAATGGGCGGAAAACTGTAGAATATTCAGAAGTAATGCTTTCAATTTAAACCTAGGACTCTGTAAATTCAATGGAAAATTCCAGACAGTGCCGGATATATATTTTTGAAATTTAATTTGAGAATTTGTATGGGTGTAGTAGATTTGCGCTAAGAAATGGATTTCAAAAATGCATAATTTTTAGAAATATATAAAAATTAAGTTATGTGTATTACTTTCGCCTCTTCCTAATAAGAGTCTGTATTTCGCTCCTTAATTCAACTTCTAATCCTAATGCGTCCCTTGAAGAGTCTTGGCGCAACTAACCTATGGCTCACGACCTACCTGAGGGGGATTGGCGCAACTACGCTCCTCTGGACAGGTGAAGCCTTTGTGGTGAGTACAAGAAACCGCGCCGAGTCGAATTTTTTTGGTGACTCGAAATAGAAATTGACCCTAACGGTAGTGGCAGAACAATAAGACCTCAAGACTCAAGTAATAAAGTTTTAGGGTGTAGGTTTCTAGGTAGAAAAGCGTAATAATAACAGGAACGAAGAGCGGATTAGAGGCCAGAGGCCACGCAGGTGAATCCTTAGAGTGGACTCATAGTTTTATCACTTTAAAATCACTTAAACAAGAATCTTAAAAACATTTGAGAGCTGAAAAATGTCTACAACCAAACAAAAAAACAGGTACATTTTTATTTTGCCTAGGCTATCCGAATTTCTAGTCGCCCGTGAAAATTCAAACAGTCGCTTATTTTGGACCACTCTAATAGTTACTGTATATTTCTAAAACATTTTTGATATATTTTCATTTTTTAAATTAAGGGGAAAATTTTTGAAAAAAAGGTAAAAATATCTTTCAAATAGAAAAATGGAGGTGAAAAAATTTTTTCACTACAAAATCATTATTTTTATCCTAAGGCTCATGAAAAATAGTTTCCAAATCACTTCGTAGCATCGTAAATTGGGATAAAGTCGGTCAGGTAGGATAAAGTTATTCACCTCCTAATTTATATTTTAAAATTCAATATCAAATTTCCTACGACAAAAAATAAAATATTATCAATTATTTTAACTAGTAGAACTGTCAAACTTTTATTAAAATTTAATTGTTTTTTTTTTTATAATTAAAAAGGTCCTTACAGTGTTCAGTCAATGAATAAAATAAATAAAAAGATACGATACAAATACATATCGGACGAACGCAAAAAACGTTTTAATTTATATATAGTCAAAAAACTAAAAATCATACGATCCGGTTAAATTTTAAAAACAAAATGGACACCGAATATAGGAATAGTCTTCTAAAATAGTCCAGAAGGCAGCTAGTCACTTTCTACTTGGTAGTGAAAAAGTTCCAGATTATGTGACAGGTGTTCTGTAAAACTGCCTTTCGGACTGCAGCTAACAACCTATCAACTCCTAGATTCTCTAGATGACATCTCAGTCTCGCGTGGACGTTCCCCATGGCTGAAATAACAAGAGAATAAATTGGAACCTTTTTTACTTGTCACACCCTCATGCTTTCTTGCCTTAGTGGGCATTATTATTATTTTTCTAAACTTTTCATCGTGCGAAGTTGGTTTTTTGCTATCAAACACGGAGTACAATAAGTGTCTGTTGAGTAAGAAAGTTGAAAAAGTTTTAGAAATTTTTGTAAGTGTTTCTGATACATACCAAAAAGCCTTGCAAATTATCCTGATGGTATTTTTAATGACGATAAAAATTAAAAAAGTTATACGCTTTCCAAGATTTTGAAAATTGTCAAAAAAAAAATTTTCATTTTTTCTGTTAAGAAATTTCAATCAAAATGTTTACTAGATATCAAATATGTTTCGAAACCCAATGAAATTTGTCGACTAGACCAAAATACAAAAAGTTAGAGCATTTTCAAGATTTGAAACGAATTTTTTTATGAGCTTTAGAAATTATTGTCAAAGTTTCTGGTATATGGCCCAAACACTAGCAAATTATCCTTGACATTTTTTATTCCGATATGAATTAAAAAAGTTATATGCTTTTCAACATTCTGAAAATGATAAAAAAATAGAGAAAAAAAAATTTTTTCTGATACACAAAGAAATGTCAATCAAAATGTTTATTAGATATCAAATATATTTCGAAACTATCCTAATGACATTTTTGATCAGAACAAAATTAAACAAATGAGATCATTTTCCAAATTATGCAATTTTTGTTCTTAAGAGATACGTAAGTTTTCATCGTGATTTTTAGTAGATTTCAACAACATTTCTAAATTATCTTAATGATATTTTTTCAATTGGACACAAATTTAAAGTTTTAGATCATTAATAATCAAGTAAATTAGCTACATCGGGATATTTTTAAGTTGCAGTGAAATGATTTTTAATATCTTTTTTAAACTGACTACTAATTTTTGTAGAGTTGTCTTAGAACCGGACTTTAAACGTACGGAATCAAAGCCTATAACACAATGTCTCTGTTCAGTAAATTAAAGAAAACTTATATTGTTTCCTCATAGAGGGAGGTTTGTAAATATCTACATTTTCAAATATAATTTTTTGACCTATTTCGATATAATTCGACCTCAGGAGTTCGTAAATACAATTTTTTTTAATGCTCATGTGCATGTGTGTGTGTGATATCCATGTCTGATAGGATTTTGAGCTAGATCGGCCATTTAGAAGTAGTTTTTTCTTGCGTTTAAAGATTTGAAAAAATGCACCTTGTTCATATGAGAGAAACTTTTTTGTTATTCAAAATACAACAATATTATATTTAGTATATTTGTTCGCGCCCTTGAAACGCCTCGATTCACCTATTGACCCATCAGTACCCTAATAGCACGGAACGTTCCCGGGAGGTGAAAAATGGCCGCCGCTTGGAAACGTTCCATTGGGACCTGAGGGGAACCTTCCATTATTGTTATTTTTAACAACCATTATCTCGTGAACCGTAAGAGATAGGTGAAAACGGATGTCATTTTTGAATGTTGAGTACCGCATATACTATCTGTAATATGATATCCATATCATAACCTGACATCGATTTTGACCTATCACTAACGGTTTACGCGATATTTATTGATAATAATAATAATAACGGTAATTTATGTTTGGAACGTTCCTGGAACGTTCCCAACCGGCGGACATTTTACAGCTCCTGGGAACGTTCCGAAGGTGCCCGCGGAACCTTCCATGCTATTAGGGTACCGAGTTATACAGTTTCAAAAAAATTGGTTTATTCTGTTTATATGAGAAAAACTTTTTTCATATTGGGAGTACTACAGTACTGTGTGTGATATGTTTGTTCACGTCTTTGAGACACTTTTAATGACCTATTGATGAAACTTCCATGACCCTACCGATAGAAATCTCAGAATATTCACTAAAGATTCTCAGGCTCTGAGAAGCTTCAGAGAAGATTCTCCGCAGGCACTCAGGTAGATATTTTTAAAGGTCCAGGTAGCTCGTTTAAATCGCCTGAAGGCTTTAAATTTTACAATGTGCTTTTCGAAATTGAAATAAGAATTCGGTCATAAATAACAAGCAAATAACATTCAAATCGAGTCTGCAGAGAACCTGAAACAGGCCAGACTTTTTGGCCTGAGAATATTCTGAGATTTTCTATCGGTAGGGACCTCTTATGATCTAGCAATACCGATTTATAAATTAAAAAAATATGTTGTTTATCTTGTTGATATGATGACAACTTTTTTAATATTGGGAATACAACAGTAATGTATATGATATATTTGTTCGTGTCTTCGAGACGTATCGATTGCACAAATTAACAACTTTTCATGACCTACCATAACCTACCAATATCGTTTTAAAATTTTTTAACAAAATTATTGTCCTTGCTTACAACAGGATTTTTTTATTGGGAATATAACAGTACTGCATTTGATGTAATTGTTCGCGTTTTCGAGTCATTGTTCCAAGTTACATTTGTTTCTATGCGGTTTTAATTTGAAATGTAAGTAAGTACGTAAGTTGTTTATTGTAACAGAAAACTTCAATTGACATTTTAGTGGGCCCTCTAATTTTCTGAAAATAAGATTTTCGGTAAGACAGAATACATCCATAGTACTTCCCAGCAGTATTTTTTATTAACTTTATAATGAAAAACATATCAACTTCTTATATGCCGTTCAATTTTGTCTACATTATTTTATTTTTTAAAGAGAACCGTCTCTATAACCTAATTATGGAGCGCGAAGCGCTAGTCTCGCAAGGATAATGTAATCGTCAGAACGATTCAAGTTACAATATTTATGGGGACGGCGATTTGTCAAGCTGAGCTTAGAGAGCAGCACCGTGAGTGGAGATGTAACTAGTACGCAGGCGCAAGGCATTATTTACAGTTTTCTTAGTTTTTTGGAAAGCGTTTTGCTCCTTTATTTTCACACCCAAATGTCACATGCACAACTGGCATTTCCAAAATAGTGCTTCAAGCTATCACCTGAACGCTGCGTTATGAAGGACTGATATACTTCGAATAGCAGACGTTACCACCGTTGGCGCGTCGTCTAGTGTATCTCCACGCGCACCAGCTACCCTAACGGCCGTAAGTGTCAGTCGCCGACCCCATGATATTTCAAAAAATGAAGCGAAGCGCCGTGCGTAATGAGAATATACCGGCGCAGCGGGCATATATATATATATATTTAATTATTTTTCTCCCATCTGCGGAATTTGTTGGCATGCTCAAAAAAAGAAAGGACTCCAAATTTTAGCCAAATTGGTTAATATTTACCCACCATACATGCGCCTTGAAATTTCCCTTGAGGTTGACATAGGAGAAATCACACGAAAAATCTGCATAGTCAAAAACTAAAAAATTGGAAAAATCGCAAAATGGCCGCCATTTAAATATACCCAAAACAGCTATTTCTTAAAGTTATTAACAAACGGTGACAAAAAATGATGAAAAAATTTAATAATTTATTCTCAAGCGAATGTGAGATCTCAAAATCCAAAATTCTGAAAAAATACAAAATGGCAGTTGTGTCAGCACACATTCCTTTGACCTCAGCTAACAAGCTTCACACTAGCAAAGTATAGTCGACAGCTTCTGCTTGTATTTTGCCTCATCCTGAGGTTAATTTCGGTACTCCTAATAACGGATGATGACATAAAAGATCAGGTTCGAACATAAAAACAGGAAGCTTTTCCACTATTCCTATGCTAGAAATGTCTGACATTTTTTTCTGTCCCAGTGAACTGTTAAAATTTAAAAAAAATATTTTCGATCTTTTAAATTATCAAGTAACTTTTGAAGCCAAACAGTTTGTTTTCCCGAAGTTTAAAAGTATTAAGTTAAAAAAACGGTGGAAAAGAGTATTTTTTTTAGTTTTGAATTAGCCGCCATTTGATATTTTTTCAAAAATTTTGGATTTTGAGATCAGGCATTCGCTTGAGAATAATGTACTCAATTTTTCCACCATTTTTGGTCACCCTTCGTTAATAACTTTAAGAAATAGCATTTTTGGACCCATTTAGATGACCGCCATTTTATGATTTTCTAAAATTTTGAGTTTTTGACCATGCAGGTATTTAAGCATCCCCATCCACTATAACAAGCAATGTTTCAGAATTATTTCTAGAATATCTAATTTAAACATTGGAAACATTCCAATGTTCCTGAAACATTAACTGGGATATTGATTGAATGTCTCCATAAAATGTTTTCAAAATATATTTTGTAAAGTTTCTTTCTAAATATACTTTCAGGTTAAATATATTATTTTGAATTACTTATATATCTCCCTAATAGCACGGAACGTTCCTGGAATGTTCCAAACATAAATGACCTTTATTTTTATTATTATCAATAAATATCGCGTAAACCGTAAGTGATAGGTCAAAATCGATATCAGTTTATGATATGGATGTCATACTATAGATAGTATATGCGGTACTCAATACTAAAAAAATGACATCCATTTTCACTTATCTCTTACGGTTTACGAGATAATTGTTGTTAACAATAACAATAATGGAAGGTTTCCCTAAGATTCCAATGGAACGTTTCTGGAACGTTCCCAAGCGGCGGACATTTTACATGTTCCGGGAGCGTTCTGAAGGTGCCCACGGAACGTTCCGTGCTATTAGGGCTATAATTAGTTTTTTACAACAATATCATGAAAATGGCGTGTTTTCGTACTTATGATCTGTGTTTAATGTGGCGCATTTCGAGCGATGCGAATAAAAAACGTACGAAATGAGGAATGCTTACGAAAAGGCCTCTTTTCGTAAGCATTCTACATTTTCACAATAAGTGAAAGGAAGATAGTTAGATAAAGACAGAAATAGGTCGATGTTTTCAGCGACAAGTGAAGCGCCCTCGTCTCGCGACTTACCGTGCAGAAATATATACGCTATAAAAACTAATCAGTACGTAAAATATTAAATTTTGTCTTTTCAAATTGATGAAATTTCTTTATGAGTAAACTATAAACTTTTATTTGTAATTTGCATTAAAAAAGTAATTTTTCATTTATACAATTGAAATTTTCCCGCAACTTTGGCTTGAGCAACTATAGCGCACCTAGCTATAGCTAGCTAGCTTTTCATGATCTCGTTGTAAAAAGTATCGTGCATGTCTCGTGGTAGGCCCTTTTCTTGACTCGTGCGATGTTTTTAGACTCGTCTTCGGTTCGGGCACCTTCAGTGCCCTCACCTACGACTCGTCCTAAAAACACTGCACTTGTCACGAAAAGGCCATCGCCTACCACTTGTAATGCAATATACAATATAAGACCTTATTTAAATTTAGTAACAGAAAGTCATGAATTTATTTTTATTTGTAATTCTGTTTACATATACATTGAACATAATTAGTATAATGAAGTCAATTCATGTATGAATGTGTTATTTTGGTCATACGGTCCAATAAAATTAATAGTGGATCCATTGTCAAGAATCAAGCTTTATTGGTCAATTTCATTCAAACCAACGTAAGTTTCGACATTGTTGCAGGCTTTCTTCAAGGTAATACATAAACTAAGTTAAATAAATAAAGTTATTTTTCAGTAGAAAAAACTCATCTTTTTTTTGGAGTGAACCAAAATAAGATGTTTTTTTTGTATTATTCAAGATTAAAATTTATAATTAACATGGTTTAAATTGTGTCCTTTAAAACATTTTAAAATTGAAACCTCAAAATTCCGTGGCTCCAATACAGTTACTTTACTACATTTTGAATAAATAAAAACGATCACAAAGTGTTTTGATATGAAAGGACAAACATGGACTAACGAAATACATTAAGAATAAATTCATATTTTCATGAGTAATTAAAAGAGACGGATATTAACATAGAGACCCAAATGAAAAGTGCGCCAAAGTAAATTTAATTAAAAAATTGAAATAAGATTTTAATTTTTTATTTTGAAGCTTTATATATAAATCTGTTATAAAATGGTTTGATAAATTTTATTTATATTTAACATTTCGGGTTTTAAATTAATTGCATTTTTAATGAATTTATTTATGAAAATGAACTCTAAGATTCTTCGTTTGTGAGTATTGTTTTCACGAGCTAAAAT
>CAKNWU010211518.1:957-11729 GCA_932072015.1 Andricus quercustozae | reverse complement strand
GTAAAAGGTTGAATACATTTAAAATGTATTTAACCTTTTACATTAATGTATAACCTTTATACATTTTTCATCAAAGTTGTTATTCGTTCAGAAGACTTAAATGTAATTTAAAATACAATTTCGTTTTATAATATAATCTAATATTATAGGAGAAAATGGTAAAACTAATAATACTTTCTTCTTAATAAAATATACTGAGTATATTTTAAATGTTATACACAGTATACTTTTTCTTTGAATAAAAGTACAAAAATACCTAATTTAAACGAAAATTATATAATAATAATTATTATATTATAATATAATAACTGTTTACATAAATATTAATTTTATAGAATATTTCCTGCACTTAATTTATTTACCACGAAGTATAAGATGCCATAATGTCTCATAATTCACTTTAAAATTCCAACATTTACTTAATTTTCATCAAATAAACCACATATTTACGAGCAGTTAGAGAAGCAATTCTTGATTTATTTTAATATTATATACATTTCTAAGAGCTGAAAAATATATGCGAATAAAATAGATATCTCAAATTCTTACTACAGTTAGTTGTTATAGTTTAAACACGATGTGTTTGCTTAAAATTAAATAATGACCGCTCTTGCTCGCTCTGGTCGGTCATGACCGAGCATGCTCGGTCTTGCTCATGCTCGAGCACGAGCAAGGCGGTAAACGTCAATCAAGCGTCTCCAAAATAACATTAATCAAATTAATTAAGTGAAGCGGTGTTTTCTAAAGTGAAAATAAAAGGATAAATAATATTTCGAGAACATATTTCATTTTGAGCCATATATACTGTCGCACTGCACGTTAACTAAACTTTGAGGTTACGTTGAGCCCGGTTAATCGCTGGTTAAATCGCTAAGTGGCAAAAAATGGCCGCTTAAGTTAAACAGCGATTAGACTACTTTAATCATGGTTTAAAAGATGGTGGAGCGCAATGTACTGATTAAATAAAGTTAATCAAGGATTAAAATTTAATCACGGTTGGTGGAATCGGCCCTAAGTAGGTTAGCAACCTGCTTACGAATTTCCTCTCTATGAATTTCAGGGTAACGATATTGCTTTAAATGGAAAGGTTGATTATTAATAGGAATTATCTTGTGTTTAACCCTCGCGGTTACTCCCAATTTATCTTCAGATGGATGAAACAAATCTAAATTATCTCCAAACAATTCCATTAAATGTCGCCTTTCTTTATTTAAATTTGTCAAATCTACCAATTTGAAAAATTCGGTGAATTTTTTAGCCTTTTTCTACGCTCCCTCATTCGCACCACAGTAGTAGATGCGCTATTCTGCCCCCCGAGCGATCTATAGGAGGCAGGGTCAGTGACACGTCACTCGCAGTCCTATTAATCGCGTAGCACTTAAAGTAATCCCCGTCCTTCGGCACTAAAGGTTCTCTGATAAAAACTCCAGGGCCCGCGTTAACCCTTTGAATGTATCCCTTGATCAAATCTGTATCTTTTACTGGTATTTCTACTAATTTTTTAGTTCTAGCTGGGAAGTTTACTGCGAAATACGAAATTTAAGGTAATTCTGAAATTCCCAAATTGATTTTAAATACACCAATTATCAATTTAGCTTTTTGATTTTACAAAAATGACATCTCTAAAATTTCATCCTGATTAATAGAAAAGTCGCATCGGGAAAAATTTGAATTTATTCCTTTTATCGTTATTTTAAATTCCCCGAGAATTTCAATCGCCTCTGAACCAATTCCCACCAAATTATACCTTTTATTTTTCTTTATCCAGGTTTTTGAGTCTACATTATATTTTTAAATTAAATTTACATCACATCCTACGTATTTCAAATACAAATATCGCATTCCCTTCATACAAATTTTCATTTTCGATTTTAATTAATGGGTTGGACTTTGAGTGTCGGGGGTCTCTGACTTGGAGCAGACTCTTTTTTCTATGTGCTGGTTTGGTTTCGAGATCGTCGTCGCACCGTTTTGGCGCCTCTGTTGAGAGTTTAAAAAGTTTTGTGCGGTTTGAAATCTATTTGTACGTCCTTCTACGTGACGTTGTCTTCCATCTACATTTATCGATACTATGATTTTTATAATCAAAATAGGTACAATAGAGTTAATATTTTTTATTAGGGGATTGATCATTCTCTCTTGATTTCTTGGAACGCTCGCGCCTAAAATGCTCAATTTCCCACAATTAAAACATCGTATGCATGAGAACGATCGACCCTGCGATGAGCCCGGTGCCTCTGTGCCAGTGATAATATGAGCAACACGTTTTTGATTAACAAATCTGAACTTATTTTCTCAAATTTCAAGGTCCTAACTGAATGGATTTTTATCTCTTGACATTTCTTCCGTCCTGTTTCTCCCAGTACACAGTGGGCCAGGAACCATAAAAAGTGGCCAAAATTAGATTTTACGTCTAATTCATCTAAAACTTGGTATATAAGGGTTTTTGAGGACGCTAATTTCAAATTCGATGTCAAAAATTATAAATTCAAAATGGCGGATCCAATATGGCGGACGAGTATTTCAAAACATTATTGAATCTTCATTAAACGTGGTATCTAGGGGTTTTCGAGGGCGCTGATTCCGAATCTGACATCACAATTCCAAAAAACAAAATGGCTGATCCAATATGGCGGACGAATATTTCAAAATATTATTGAATCTGCTTGAAACGCGGTATCTAGGTGGTTTCAAGGGCGCTGATTCCGAATCTGGCCTCAGAATTTCCAAAAACAAAATGGCAATTCCAATATGGCCGAGGAGTATTTCAAAACATTATATATCGGATCGGCCATTTTGTTTTGTGGAATTCTGACGTCAAAATCGAAATCAGAAACCTCAGAAACCATACATAGAAGTCATTCGTAAATTTTTCACTAATTTGTGCTATCTCTCGTCGTTTTGATCTATCCGAAAGTTCAGAAAATTCAACACTTGGGCGACCACGTTTTAGAGGCATAGGGTCAAGAGCTTCCAATCTCAATTTAGAAACGAGAAAATTCGAATTCAGCCAATGTGCATCATATGCTTCAAATCTTTCTTTAATCCTACGGGAGGCTTTGTATTTATTTTTTCTATTTGTAACGAGAGTTGAAACAAAAACTCTCAAACGTTTCAAGCCTTCAGTTTTTACTTTTTGTCTATCAATATTCAATTTATCCAAGATATACTGAACACCAGTCTCTCTTCCTTCATCATTTGGAATTTTTTCCAAGACCTCACATTTCGTGAATGTTGTCATATTGAATGAATCAATAAATCAATAAATATTCATTTATCAATAAATTGAAATGAGGCCAAATAGCGGACGGCAAGAAACTATAAGCTTCTTGCAGCTTTCAGTTTCTAAGAAAAATTACATGTCGGGTATTATGATAATCTAGTATATTTTAAAGAGAAGAACAAGATGAATTTATCCATTCGAATCTCGTTTAATATATATTTCAGAGAAGACACTGCAAAAATCCAGCGGTAGTCATAGAGACGAAATTACAAATATATATTATACACTAGAGTCCTGCGAGAGAGGGAGATGCGCTTGCAAGGTCAGCGGAGTTGCGATGTTTACGGTTCAGCACTATAAGAAACCACAAGCATGAAGGAGAAGAAGAATGGTTTGGAGAGTTCCGAGATAGTGTGAAGGACATTGAGAGTACCCCCGAAACGGCCAGTATAGCGGGACTCCAGTGTATGTCAGAACTTGCAGCGCCGCGTGCTGTTACGCGTGGACGGCTCCATGCGTGAGCGCACAGTTATTCATTGTTTCTTCAGCAGGACATGAATTCAAGCAAAAGTGAGCACCCCTGTGTCAAAGTAGACATCTCAAGGAACTCACTGGTACCTTACTTTTTTGGATGTGAGGGGGAATACCGATGAATGAAGTTTCGGCAGCAGGCGTTGCGGGGAAAAATCGAATATTTTGTGAATAAAACATGTGAATTTTAGAATTGTAGACCAGTTTTGTAGCTTCTTCGCCATTTCCTGCATTTATTGATCCAAACTGAATTAAAAAAAATCAAAAACCGATTGCTTTTCGATAAATATCATAAAATTGTATCCCTTCTTTTTAGGCACCAAGTATAGAAAATCAAGTTTCATTTTTCAACTTTGACTATTTCTCAACGAAACACAGGGCATCTGCTTGATAAGAAACTCCAAATACAGATACTTCAAGGTGTCTGAAAGGCGAAAATATATTCAATTGATTCAAGGTCAAAACTTGACTTTTGGCCAAAAAAGTGCAATCCTGGCCCACTGTGCATCGTTGCTGCTCGTAGAATAAAATCGACTTCCATAAACTCCATACGTAACAGTACTGTTAGAACCTGGATGGCGTTGTAGTTCCTTCTTCCGTTGGTTACCGAATGATACACGTTTGATTGGCTGCTTCCTCTGGATCAAATTCCGGTGGGATCCTCCCCCTCGTGAAAAGAAAGACCAACTTAAGACTACAGTATAGGCAGGTATAGGACTGTCTGAAAGTGATCTTTTCTGGTCACCAGAAGACCACGGTCCTTTTGTCCCAGCCAGCAGTTTCAACTGCTGTCTGCTGATACAGACAGCTATCCTTATTTCCGAGAGAGAGAGTGGTGTCTATTTCAGTGCCCTAAAAATGTTGCAGGTATAGGCTGAAGGTTACAGACCAGAAAAAGACCGAACGTGGTTTGAAACTGATCTTAGAGTGGTTTGTAGTTGATCTTTCTTTTCACGAGGGCCGTTGTTGAGTGATTTCAAAATCACGAACCAAGGGAATTGGGATTTGAATTTCGGCTTTAAACATAATTCTAAATTTGTTCATTTCTTGATGATTACTGGTTTATTTATTTATCTTAATTGTTAAAAGTTAAAACCCTAACAATTTCACTCAGTCACTGCATTCATCAATGAAGTTCTTGAATTCACAGTTCATTAGATTTGCTTCTTGTAAAACACATAATCCACACGCTCAGGTCGAAGGCTAGGTTGGACTAATGATTATAATTAATAAATAATAACAATCATTAGCAGGAAAAATTATTATCCGAGATCGCAATCGCGGCGCTACTTGTCTGGTTGAATTTTATGTTACAATTCAGTAGAGTATACTCTTGATGTAAAAGGAAAGAATGAAATCTAAGTCGAAGATTACAGATTTGATAAAAGCGATCGAATTCTTAAACACCAAACTCAGGCAAAAGCTAACGAAGATCTGATCATTCGACTTTTTCCAAGTCATTTCTTTTCTCTCCTGAAACTAAACTTCCTGTAGTAGGGGTGAAACAGAGTACCGGCCGTCATGAAAATGAAGGGGCCGTCCTAATATTAACCAATACTATCATGAGATTTATTTTCTCAAGTCAGGACCTGCCCTTTTGCATGTTCAGACTTGCAAGCTATATTTCTGCTTCACCAAACGCGTATGTGCAAAAAAATGGTTCCACGGTCCCTCACATCAAAAGAACCGTTATTTAATTTTGCTACTTACCAGAGCATCTAAATTTCAAGAAGTAATAACACATTCCTGTTAAAGTAATTGAAATGATTTTACCCAGTTGGAACCTGTTGAAAAATCGAATGATTTATCTCGTTTTTAAGCAAAAATTGCGTTGAAACCCATGTCAAAAGTGATGACATATATTTCCTTAAACGAGTTTTTTATGTTCATCTGTCATTCTTGAAAGTAAACAGGCAATGATTATTTCATTAACATTAAAGCATGGGGAATAGACATAAGGAGACCAAAGTAGTGTAACCGAAAATGAGCAAATTTTTATCGTATGAAAATAGTTGCAATACTTCCCGTTCCCACGTATGTCGCTGGTGTGGCACGCGTATGCCTATGTTCACATCTATTGACATTTTGCAATATTTATATCTGTGATATGTGAATGATATATAGATAAATTGTCACTTAAACAAAAAGATTGAAATAATATTATTCATCGCGAAACATCTTTTTTAAAGTGGGTATAATTGTAGTCATCCTGCAATGGACGAGGTAGGTAATTTTTAATTATTGCGCTAACGAATCACAATAACCTTCACAGTATAAGGATTTGAATAGAGAATAATTAAGATTTTCAGATTTCAACGTAAAAGTCAGAATTATTGTATTTTATAAATATGGGATTTTTCACCAGTTTAAAATTCACTAAAGGTTTCCTTTGGAATTTAGTTTCATTGTATTCATAACCGGATTTGTATTTTTGTTTGTACCTTGAGGTTAAATCAGGTTATATTTACACGGACCATAACGGCAGCCATCGATACGCGTACCAAACTAGCGCCGCGCTCGAGAAGATCTAGCATTTCGATGCGTTATTGTTTGTACATCCGACAGAAAAATGCTCGTTTTTGGTGAAGTCAATGTACAGGACTTTGGGCTCCTTATGTCTATTCTCCATGCATTAAAGAATAAAAAAGATCAAAGAGAAATAATTTTAGACTTACAGTAACTTGCACATTTAGAAATTAAGTCTTATATTTATTAAAGGAAAGCTTAAAATCATAATTTAACTATATAATCAAGAATTAAATTTAAGGATATTTATAATTTTTACCGCTAATCCTTATTATTATTTAATTGGTCTTATATTTGTAGGAATGTGTAGCTCGCCATGGTTCTCGGAAAATTAAAGATTATCATTTCCCTGATCAGTTATAATCTGACTAATATTATTTTAACTTAAAAAATTACTGTAACTTCTTGCAATGTGTATTATTCGAACTGTAGAACATTTGTCAATAAATAATACCTGCTTTCAAAAAAAATTCGTTAAAAAATCGTTTTCTTTGGCCTTGCGACTGACCCCAACCCCTTAAATTGTACTCCCCAGGACTTTCAATTTAATTTTGGATGGCGCCAAGCAAAAGACATTTTGCTGCCCTGGAAGAAAGTTAAAGACCCAACAACAAACTAAATAAAAGTACCGACATAGCACAGTATTTGCGGAGAGTGGCGCGAGTACCTGAAAGACTCAACTATAAAAGAAAAATCTGAGAGGACGCTTAAATAAATAATCATTATTTAAACAATAAGAAACGATATAATTTATATTTATTTAGAATTCTCACGAATAGACAGCGTCATAATGACTTTACATTATATTAAACATAAATTTCACATTAAAATAATTACCACAAATCCTTCACGGAGTTTATAAGAAAAATGAGACAAAGAAAATAATTAAATTCCGCCCTGGAGCAAACAAAAACAGTTCAATACATCTCCACGTCCACTGTCGCCATTTGGAGTATAACAGTAATTGTGAAAACACTAACAACAGACAAAAGAATAAATTAAATAATGCCGCCCACCTTTACCAGACAATCCTGATCAGCGCAAATCCACACTTCTCAACGGTTTACTGGAATTAACGATGATTAAACCACTCTGTGGCGACAACTTGAAAACGCAAGTAGCGAAACAAACGATACCAACTTCCTCACACGAGGCTCGAACGATAAAAGACAAGGAGTTCGCTTCACTCGACGGCACGCAGACCGCCCAATTTCTCCCCTCCTGCGCGGGGAGACGAGATGTGTCTTCTGCGGTAGCGCAGTGTCATGGCGGATGGAGGGGGATTTCGGGACCTTTATGCCCAAAAGATGGTTATAGTGGTGCTGCGACGAATCCTCGGCGGTCAGATTTGAATCGCCCCAGGTACAGGATTTGGAATGCGGGAGTCACATCCACATTTCACCCCCGGCGTACAACACTCGGTTGCGCCTGTGGCTGTGCAACTCCAACCCGCCTTGCGTCCTCGTAGTCTATAACGCTGATCCTTGATGGTGGATCGTGCTCCAAGTGAACTCACTCCTTCCATCGCTCTCTCGTCTTCAAAACTCGGTCAATGACGTAAACAAAAAGAAAACAAGAACCCAAAAGAATTAGTAAAAGTGACTCTTTCTCTTTCTCCTTATGAAAAGTCCATGAGAGTGTGTGCAACAAAAAGAAAAGAAATGGTACAACATTTCAAGGAATAAACAAAAATAAATGAATAAAATATAAAAAATCGAATCAGTGGGCCCTCGATCAAGCCTCGTTTTCTCGCGGCGATTTCCTCCAATAACAACACATGATTTTAGAGAAAAACTCACCGTTTATTTAGGTTTGAATTATTATTATTTGTCATTTGCTCACAATAGTTTATAACTTTAAACAATTTCATTCAATAATAATTAAATTCAAATTTTTAAAGAAAATGTCACAATTCTTGTTTTATTCAATAAGCATTAAATAAATTATGAATTACATAAATTCATTTTTTAGTTCTAGATTTGAAGCTACTACCAGCTGAGATGAATTTATTATTGAAAAGTAGAACTCAAAATCTTTGCACCGAAAATATTCTAAGTCCAAACTCAGATTCATTAAAAAGTTTTTTAAGTCCACAATCTTTATCAAAGTTTCGCAGGTTTTTTTATTTGAAGCTGGTAGAGAAAGCGGTGTAGAACTGACTTTTTTCTCTCGGGGAAAAACAGACAGACCCTCGGAAAAAGCGTAGATCATGTTGGGAGCTACCCCACGCATTTTACTCTATCCAGTCAAAATCCAAGATAGAAAAATCGTCGTCATTTTTAGCCAATAGTAAAATAGGTTAAAGTATGAAATTCACGCCTCCACGGTCTCGCGAGTCCAAACTTGTCTCCAACAAGTTCTAACACGCGACCCGCGAATCGTCCCAAAATCCCATACTTCATTAAAACCATGACATGTTTATGAGCACCAACCTGGCGCCTTCAAAGGTTCCCGCCACGACAACGCGGCGCTGACAGCCTTTGAACTCTAGCGGCTTTCAGTTTTCGCTCTCTACTGTCTAATTACAATCTAGATCACACGTCCCTTATTTCTAAAAAAACTCAAGCCTCCTCTAGTTTGCCGACTAATGTCTACAGATAAACATCACTAATACGCATTTCTTATATTATAATTCTTGTTTACCATTTATTGAGAGTAGGAAGATAATAATTTCTCTTAAAATATGAAATTGAAATCATGAAAATCATCGAATCTTTTATTAACTGGTGTTCGTCCCCTTTAAATATTCACTCGCGCCAGATTTGAAACGGCGGCCATGTTTATTTGGCGCTCTAAACGCCATCTATCAAAAGTTAGTACGCAAATCAGCATATACCATTAGAATTACTCCCCTCTCAAAGAAAAGTTGATATACACACGTATTTTAACATTTTATAATCAACATCTGTTCAATATGCAGTGAAACCATGACTACGTGTACTTCCAATTCATAAGTGGTCACCGTGCCGAGTTGTTTATTTTGCTGACGTTTTTACGAGCAAAGTTATGACCCTTAAAAGAATGGGTCCTCTCAAATTTCCTCTAGTTTAGAGAAAACTAATGCTTAAAAGGAAAATGGCATAAAATAGAGTAAATAAAAAAAAGAAAAGGAGTTTGAACCTGAGTTTGAAAGAGTTAAAGAAAAGTAGGTATGTATGTATTTTTTTATAAGCAATGCGCATTTTAAAACTAGATTAAGTTAAAACCAAAATATAGTAAATGGATATTTATTATTTCCTAAAAATAATTTTGCAGAACATTTTGATCAAAGTTAATCCTTAAAGATGATTTTATAATCTATGTGTATAGATATACGAAATTAATTGCATGGAAAAGGATAATTAATTAATATGTTTCTTTAAAGGTCAACTCTAATCATCTAGTCAACTCTACACTTAGCACGCACCTTTCGAGTCGCGCGAGAGGCTAAGGGAACCTGGGGAGACACTCCTGGAAACTGATTCAGACTTAGATCCTTCAAGATTTCCGTATACTTCCTCATCACTGGAAACCTCCACACTCTGGAGTCTCAATTGCTCAAATTCAGAGTTGTCAATGTCTTCGTCGGCATTATCAATATAAATTGTTCGGACTTAGGTAAATATATCGTTATAAGTTTCAAAAAGTCCTACGTAGAGAAGAGTTTGAATTGGGGGTTCATCCTCTCGAGCAGGAGATCCATATTCCTCTGGACAATTTCTTCACGGAAGAGGCAACTCGCTAGCTCGAGAATTTTCAAAACAGGTTGCCTACACGTGTAACATTTTTTTTGGGACGGCAAAATAATCTAGTGCTACTAGGTGAGCTGTCATTTTTTTAAATTTGTTTTTCGAAAAGAGAGGAGGATCAGTTTTCTCTCCGCAGTCACCACAATTTATTTGCCATGCTCCATCGACTTTCCGATAGAAAATTATTCCTTCCATGTGTTTATAAGGTTGGGCCTGAAATAAGTTTATTCTATAGACTATCTTTTTATATACTCATCGTGATCTAAATTCTGATTAAAATTAATGGTCACAGGGACCCAATACATGTCAAAATTTATTAATTATGTATTCAAAACAGAAAAAAAGAAAATAAAAACAAAGGGTGAGATTTTTCAAATTAAACATCTATTACGTTTTGACATTGAAGTATTTAATTTAATTTTCAAAATAAAGGGACAATTAAACCTAAAAAAAAAAGAAATAGAGTTTTAGCTCAAAATTTAATTCTCAATAGAATGAATTATTTGGTATTTGAATACCAAAAGATGAATTATTACAAAAAAAAACTAACCAAACAAATGAACTACCAACCCATAGTTAATCTTCAAATTGAAGTACAAATTTCCAAATAATACAATATAATTATATATACCACCTCATCTCTGGTAACACTTGATTTTCTACGAATGTATTTTACATTTGATCGCGGGACATGTGGGCGGAATTTTTGAATTCTTTATTCTACAAATATCCAATTGCCATACACAAACAATTAATATTGAGTA
>CAKNWU010211465.1:351-16654 GCA_932072015.1 Andricus quercustozae | reverse complement strand
GTAAGTTCGTTTAAAAGAATAGGTCACGTGACAGTCTGGTACATGCCCTTAATCTGCCGTTTAAGTTAATATTCATATTATACCAATGTTCTCAAATGAACAAAATGTCTAAAGAATTTAATTAAAAGAATCATTATTTATTATTCGATTTACGGTTATACAAAATTCCATTTGTTTTCCGTATTAAAAAATAGGAAAGGGTCAGTTTCAGTGACACATGAAATTTTAAAAGGGGGGGCTGCGGCGTGTCTTAAAAAATTGTCACAATCCACCGGACTAATATTAATTATATTACTACTATTTTCATATAAGAATTAAAATTCTGCAAAAATAACTTTTAAAAAAACTCACTCAAATATAAAAAGCTTCCTGAAGCGAGCTAAAAACCTAAAATAAAAAAAAAACTAGAAATATTGATGTATTTATATAGAAAATATCACTAGCTCAATATAATTTTCTAATACCTCGAGATTACAATGATTAATTCTGGGATATATTATAAAATGTTGTTATTCACTCCCAAGACAGTGGTGATCAACCTCAAAGTAACCGCTCCAGTGCTGCTTATTGCATGTAGGTCATATTTTCTCGTCAAGCCTTACCATCTTTATTATTATGACGCGTACCTTCGCACCACGTGGGGTAGTGAAGACGTAAAGCCTGGCGGCAATTAATCTCATGCGACGTGGCACGTTAATGCAATCATTTAATAAATCCAGGCTGGCGAGCTTTATTAACTGCGGGGGCTCTTGCAGGATTTAATAAGTCCGTTTGTATCCCAAGAGATCGGGATCAAGCGCGCAAAGATTCTTCCATAAAACTTAAGCCTTTTCCTTCCAGAATTTCAAGATATTTAGACACTTCAAACAAAAATTCTCCAACTTAAACAGCGGGATGAATAAATTCACCAGTGTGTATTGATAAATCTTTAGAAAATTTGATAGCAGAAGAAGAAAATTTGGATATGGAGTCCCTTTTATATTAATTATACCAGGGTTTATTCTAAGCCTAGGCCAGGGAAAACCTAGAAATTAGGGAAAAGTCAGGAATTTGAGTAAAAATCTTGCAAATTCAGGAAATTTCCATAAGAGGTACTTCAATTAACTTTCAAGGCTAATAAGCTTACAATTTAAAATTTTAGTTTAAAATTGTTTAATTCTTTGTGTGAAAGATTCTATGTTGAAAATGTTGCACGATTAAAATTCTGCTCTTTGAATATGAATGTTCAGAAAAAATGAAAAACTAGTCAGGTAAAAGTTAGGAAAATTTTTAAATAGTTCGCGGCGACCCTGGTATAATATTCTTGTTAGTCATTTATTTCCCTTGTATTTCTATTTCTTTTCTTTTCATTTGCTCCCTCCTGACTATTAAATTTTTAGTTAAAAATTATATTATTTGGTTGAAACCTCATCCTTTCTGGTTGAATAAAGATTAAAAAGTCGCTTTCGACTCTAAATATTTGTATTTTTCCTTTACATGATTAAAGTGAGGCCAAAAAGAAAAATATTAGTCCCCTTCCCACCCTAAATGATTTTTGTTTGTACAGTAAATATTAAAGAAATTATTTTCTTCAATTAAAATAATCTTCAAAATAAAAATTCATCAAACAATATTAAATTATTGTTTAAAATAAATGGAGAAACTGGTTGAGATGTAAAAATTACACTGTATTCTTCTAATACAATTGCTTACAAAATGTATTGAAAATAATTGGTTTTTTAAATCAAATCACACCATTGAAGTTGCAGTAAAAACTTGTATTTTAAAGATCATACATTTCAAACCAAAGGTACATTTAACATCAGTTAACCTACTTTTGACCAGTAACAAATTACCTCTAACTCATTTCATGATAACATTAAAGAACCCAAAAGTTCCTTTATGCGATTTAGTAATGTTTTATTATTCACATTTTCCGCATCACTGGTGTACCTTTCTGATTTTAAAGGTACTTTGTGTTGATTCTGCAATCTCTAGAAGTTAGTTTATATTGTTTTAGAAATATTTTTTTGTCAATCAGGTACACCTTATGCGACTTCTTGCAAAGCCAGTATGGAAAAAATTTAAACTCTGCCAAATTAAAGTCTGAAATATCTTCTTCAAAATGATATCTTCACAAGTTTTTCAGCTGTTTAATAAGCCTCTCATATCAATCCTTCTAACAATAAAATCGAAGAGGCATAAATACAAGAGAGACTTATTAGGGATGTGAATAAAATTCTCAAAAATACTCCTCGTATATGTGTCCCATCCAGTCATCGCGGCTCGTGTAGTCAATGAAATCAATACGCTTTCGAACATTATTCTCATATCTGGCAATTGGATTTCCGAGGCGCAACACCATATCCTTAGTTCGAGGATTGACGATTGCTTGACCTGATTGTGTAAGCAAAGTTTAGGAATTTTTTAATTTAAAGATTACAAAAAATCATAAACTTAGAACTACTACATTTTACTAAATTATGGATCTATTAATAATTCTTGAACAATTACATTCTTTTTCTGAATCCCAGACATTTTTTATTAATCAACAAAACTTATTATATGTGCTAAAAATTTGTGCAAGGTCAGATAATATTAACATGTACCTTCCTTATCGGCGAGAAAATTTTTAATGAAAAGCTTGATGACTGAATGATCATTTTAACGGTCAAAGTTTTGTATGATAATGAGCCTAAAACCAATACGTCAAACAATTTTCTATAGTTCACAGCCCTAAAAATCTCATAAAAAGAAGGAAAATTTGACCGGTTTCAACGAAAGTGAACTTTAGTGCAAGTCATTTTTTCTTTTTTCAAATTGCAATATTTGATGACAGTTTTTTGTTTTGCACAGGAAGTGCAAGAAACCAGCATTGGGCGTTTTTGCTATGAACAAAGGATGGACGAAGGTCAGAGCAAACGTTCAGAATCACATTTTTAGGAAAGACAAGAACGGTCACAGCAACAATAATGCATCCCTCTCGTTTCTTATACTTTTTCCCTATACAAAAAACTGTCTTCATATACGGCAATTTACACTAGGAAAAAAAACAATAAAGTTATATATTCTTTCTAAATTAGAAATAATTACAGATAGTGTAAATGAAAGCTTCAAATTTAAAAACCTAATTATCTTAATTAGAACCAAAGACTGTATAATAATGAACTAAAGGCTGTATATTATTGAAATTTTTTTTCATATATTTTGCAAATTTCCCAAAGCAATGGGTTGAGCAGTGTTTAAAATACTATTTCGAATTTTTTCAGACTTTTTATTTATTTTTTTCTTGCCAAAAAACTATACTCCAAAGTTCATTGTCGTTAAAACGCTGTCAGATTTCCTTGCTTTCTGTGACATTTTTGATTCTGTAAGAGACAAGAAACTTGTTAATGCCAAGACTTTTATCGCCGATAGTAGGCACTTTACTTGAAGTAAAAACAAATATGCTTAGAGATTTTAATTTTGATCCGATTTACGCATTTTCTTTTTGAGCGAAAACTAACTAAAGTTCGAACAGTATTGTGTGAGTCAATTTTTTTTTATTTCACAACAAAGTCGACATTAAAATTGATTTTTTATAAAAACCATACCAATTTTTTGAAACTATTTACAAACAAATATTTCTTGAAAGTAATAACCAGTAGATTCAAACATTTCAATTTCATTTTTTAATTAACAAATGAATGAGTAAAAGTGCTACTTCAAGATTTAAAATACTTGAAGACTTTATTTTTTACCTTTTTTTTCAACATATAGATAGACAAATTTTTATTATTTTCTTCCAATACAAAGTAATTGTTAATATCCTGAACAAATTTAATAAACAAATGCACATCATGTTCATTTCGCCCTGTAAAATCTTTGACCCTTCAAGAAAATAGATAAACAAATTTGTCAGGAATAAATAAACTGTACGATTTTCAATATATGATAACAATTGCTCATTGTTTTTGAAAATTTGATAAAAAATACAATTTTTCGTCAATTTTTAACAGGAAGATTTCGTTTTTTCAACAAAATAAATTTTGGGCATACTTCCGAAAAGGTCACCCAAGAACCCCTAGGGGTTTATTTTTTGGACCAGATCAATATAAATTAAGTCATTAATAATTTTGAGTTTTTTAAAAATTATTTTTTTCCAAAATCTCGAAAAATATTGATTTGATCGAAAAATTAATTTTAAGATTTTTTGGTGGAAAAGCGGGCGTTAGAGGTGGGAGGGTGTGTGGGCCATTCAAAATGCGTGGCTTATTTTTATCCGTTGGAAAAGGGGTTCGGCGTGAGTGGGTGGAGAGGGGGTGGGTTCACATCCACTCATGCCGAACCCCTTTTCCAACACCCCATTTTCCAAAAAAAGCTGAAAATTCAATGTTGTCATTTTTCTCAAAAAAGATTAATTTTAGAAAAAAAGTATGTACATAAAAAATGTGTGTTTCGACGAGATCTACAACTATTGTGAACAACATTTTTTTCATAAAGCAATATTTTTCAACATTTTGAAAAAAAACTAGTTTTCAAAAAAATTAAAAATTATTAATAACTTAATTTACAATTGATCTGCGCGAAAAATCCTTTTAGTGCGTTCATGTAGGGTCTAAAATGAACTCCTAAACCAAGTATCGAATCAATATTCTTGGGTGACCTTTTCGGAAGTATATTCTAAATTTTTATTTACTTGGACAAATCCTTCCCTTATGATACATTATCAACCAATAATAATTATTTATTTTATAAACTAATTGACAACTCGACTACTTATTAACAAATGGATTTTGTTTTGTTTTCAAATCGACTGCCAGTGAATCAGAAAGGACCTAATTTATTAAGAGACGTTGCCAGGCGACAATATTTGTTATTTCCATATTTCAATAACTATTATAAAGAATAAAAATACAGAGAATGACGTAATCATGGATTTTGTAGTAAAATTATTTATAAAAAAAGATTGTTGCTCATTGATAAAAGATGTTTTACATAAATATAATTCGTTGCAAAAAAATTCGATTGGTTGTAAACAAGCATTTTATTAAATATTAAATTTTTTGTTAAATAATTTTTTTTAAATTTAAAAGTCGGCCCTCATAAAAATATTTAAAATTTAGTTAACTTTCATTTTTTTAATGCTCAAATCGAATCAAAATTTTAAGCTCTAGACTAATTTGTACAGAAAAACTTTAGAAGGGTTGGAGTGGGAGGAGGGGTTGCACATTTTCGTGACACGTCTTGATTCGCCAACAAAGCACTCCATAATTAGGAAAAACACTACGCAACTTTTTAGCACATTTTTTAAACATTATTATTAAATTGTATTTTAGTTGTTAAATTACCGGAATATTCTGGAGCAATTCCGTTGAACGAAACTCCTCTGAATTTTGCAATAGGGTTTCTTTGGCGGATTAATAAATCACCATTCTCAAGATTTATTTCTCCTGCAAGAAAAATATAGTGACTATTTATCTTAAAGAACTAAATGGGACGTAATTGTGAATCTAGTAATAAATATCCACGCAATGAAATTTCTTTTTTTTTTTAAATCAACCATTTTTTCTTAGTTCGGAAAACGAGTCAAAATCATTAAACATACTAAAAATTGGAACAAGGTTAGTTAATATTACCATATGCTTCAAGCGATATTTGGAGCAAACCATTTTTTACGAAACCCCAATTTTGGAGTGAGGGAGATATGGGGGCGGGGGGATCTAAAAGTTACACCCTTCACTTAATAAGCTAAGAATCATAATTCGAATCCGAACCTTGGGAGATGGGCAGTAGCTCCCAGTGCATCCATACTTGATTGGCTTCCCATTCATCTAATAACCGTTTCTTTCCATACGTAAGCAGTTCAAAAATGCCTCCCTCAGGATGCCCTCTAAGGTACACTAATTGACCCAAGTGAAGTCGCCTTCGCGCGGTGTTCGGCCGATATATACTACTACGACCACTAGTCATTGATTCTGTAAAAAATGAAAAATGAGTCAAAGCAGGCGCCGTGCGCCTACAAAAAATTAAGTCTTAGTAGAAACTTGCGAAATTTTTTTTCTTTTTTAAAAAAACAAAAATATTTTTTAAATTTCGAGAAAAATATTTCAAAACAAGAAAAACATTCCTAAAATTCAAAAGATTTCAATTTTTTTTCTTAAATTAAAAAGAAAGAAATTGTTTAAAATTATTTTCCTTCAAGAAAAAGTTAATTAAATCGTTCAAACATCCCCTGAGTATACTTTCCCTCTGGTACTCCTCCTACATTCCCCGCTTCTTACTTCCCCTTCTTGGAAAAAGTACGAGGGACGGACGACACCCGACCAAAACTATAAGTGTTTATGCCCGGGGCTACAAAACACTAAAAGGGATTTTTATTGAAGAATTATTTAACAATAAATATTTGCTATTGGTCCGAAATAAAGGTAGCCAGTCCACAAAGAATTTTTGATTCAAAGAATGTTGGAAATTTTTTTTGTCTTGAGCTTTTTGTTTCTACTATTAATTATATAATGAAACAAAAGTTTTAGATACAGGTACGGATGAAAATAGATTTAAAGTGAAATTTTTTGAACATATGTTGGCAAAAATGTCGGTTATCATGCAACCAACACTTCACACTTGTGCGGGCACACTATCTAAAATATCTTGAAAATTTAACTGCTTCTCAACCAAGCAAGTAGTTAAAATCTAGCTCGCCAACGGAAATAAAAGAAAATTCATTTAGGTTTGATTAAAAATTCAACAACGTGGCCGAATGACGTGTCAGTTCCAAACCAAAGTTCTCAAGTCCGCCATGTTCTTTCTTTGTGATTTGTAGACTTTTGCCACACTTCGAATAAAAAACAATTAGAAAAACAATTTTTCGATATTATTGGTATTATATTACATTCTACTTACGAACAGAATTAAGAAATATCATGGAAATGAAGAGGGGCGAACAAATAAGGATTCTCATTTTTCTAGAGACCCAGAACTGTTGTTTAAAGAATGACTGATATGTAACTGTAATAACAGGTTGACCTAGCTGTTTTTTTATATACTAGCCATTATCTCCTTGTTGACAAAATAATTATCTGCATTTAGGTGCTTGAATGGAATTAAGCCAGTTAAGCGTTGTGTAAAGCTTATTTTGATTGCCATTGGCTCGGTTACACCAGCGAGTATAAAGTAAGCGCACATAAAATAAGCTAGCTTAAATGATAGTAGCCAGATTCGCGGCGGCGCAAAAGCCGACTGCACTTTTGCACCGCCGCGAATCTGAGATAATGTACGCTCGCCGGTGTAACTGGGTCTTGTGAAATATGCAAAATATATTATAGAAATATCTCGCCGACGCTGTGTCAGGAATTGAGGGTATGGGCCCAAAATTATCTCTTGTGCCACGTTAACCCATGTGCCACATTACCCTAAGTTCCACATTATCATAGGTGATGCTACATTATTACGCTATCCCCTACTTATACCCAAGTCTGGCTCTACCCGAGGAATCCCCTAACATCCCCCAAAACCTTCACTATCCTTACCATCTCTTTCCCTTTTCCCCCTGAGTCACATATCGATAGCCACAGCTATCATATGACCTTGGTACAGGCGATGTTCCCTGCTATAGCTTTTTGCTCCAAAATTATACAGCCTTATACAACTTTTCCCCAACTTTATGTAGCTTTTAATCAACCTCATGCCGCTTTACGATATTTTGCAATGGTTTTTATGTTGCAGATAACTCACGGATCATTAATTCTAAACAGAAAATTATTGAGTCGGGAGGGTTAAAGAGGGGATTTATGATGGCAAATGGAATGAAAAAAATGAGTACTTATTAAATTGCTATATTCCTGATACGAAAAAAAATTTACTCATTAATGCAAAATTCAAAACATTTTATAAAAATGTCAATTTTTGTGGATAATTAGTTATAAACATTCTGTCGAATTATATCATCTAATTACTACTCAGTGTTTAAAAAAAATAGATTGCAGTCTGCGAGCACTAGGCATTAAGATATGCAAATAATTTTATTCTTCTTAAATATAATTAAAATTGCAAAAAAGCTTATATTAGAAACTATTTTTTGAATCAATAATGAGCATTATTTAGGATATCAATCCCTTTAAATTTCATTAATCCAATTCATCTTGTCTTAGACTCATCGTAAAATTATTGTCGACATACATACATACATACATATACAAATTATTAATAATGTGAATAAATAAGTAAATAAATATAAATTAATTAAAATAAACTTTCTTAATTTTTAATTGACCATTATGGATAGAAAAAATAACGTCAATAAAACAAATACAATATTGCCTTCTTATTACTTCAACAAAGTTGACAATGCTACACAATCGTTTATAAAATATATTTTTAATTTCCTAACGATTTGGTTGCTTAATTTTAATGAAGCATGCGCTTGAAATATAAATTAGTGACTAATTCATTCGAAGAGAAGTCGGTTACTAACGATTAGTAGAGAACTACTAATTCAATTAATCGCAATATTCTATAATTCGATAGTAGAAAGCTACCAATTGCTCAGTGTAAGTAAGTGAACTTATTTAGGGATAAATACATAAATTAAGGATGGTTATAATTAATAGGAAATGTGAAAAATGAACATGTTTAATATAAGAAGGCGTTTTCAGCTTTATTGAAACAATGAAAAGGCGATATTGCAGTCACAAACACATCACTTAAAACATTTGCCTGATCAAATAAACTTTTATAAAAGTTGCATCAGAAATTTCCTTAAAGATCCTTTTCAGTTTGTGCATGTATACTGCAATTTTGCCATAAATGAACTTAATGCCTTGTATTTGTGGATGTAGGTTACACGTTGTAAATTTTAGGGTGTTGGTTAATCCGACTTTAAATTCTTTTTTTTTCTATTTACGGCAGTGGTCCCCTACAGGGTGTCCCAGTATTCAAGGTACATTTTTATATTTTTGAATTCCTCATAAAAAATGGAGTTGAAAATAATCATGAAAATTTGTTGTTAAGTTAATCATCAATGCGTAATTAACAATTAAAGATTAACCAATCGGAAGCATGCGTTAGATAAACGACAGTCCATGTGTCACTGATGAGGGTGTGTGCGCAAAATTGTAATTTTAAATTTGCAGGAGGTGCAACTTCACACGGCAACTGAAACACGAGATTCTTATAAAATATCTTTTCCTTTAGAATACACGTTGAATTATTTTCACTTCCTTCGAGTATTTCTAATTCTGTAGAATTCAAACGAATTCTTAGAATTCACTTGTGCTCCTTTGAATTCTTAAGAAGTTTTTTGCAATTATCTTGAAACCTTTACAGTACACCATAAATTATTTTGAATTTCTGCAAGTCTTTTGTATTACATGTGAATTCTTTTGAAACCTATGAATTTTTCGGAACTCTCTGAATTCTTGTAAGTTCTCTAAATTCTTCTGAATTCTCTGAATTTTTTCGAAATTTTATGAACTCTTTAAACTACCCTGAATTCGTCGAATCCTCACGATATCACTTAATGTTTTAAAAAAGTTTTTTAATTATCTTGGAATCATTAGAATACTCGTGGAATTACTTTAACTTTCTTCGAATATTTTGAATCCTGAAGAATTCTACTGAATTCAAAACACTAGAAGGAATTCAAAATAATTCAATGCGCATGCTAAAGATATCGAAAGTATTCAGAAAACTCAAAAAGAATTCATAAGACTCTTTGAATACAAAAGATTTCAAAGAATTTAGGAGAATTGAGATAATACAAAAGAACGGTAGAAATTCAAAATAATTAATGGTGCATTGTAAAGGTTTTAAGAGAGTTCAAAAATACTTCAAAAGAACTCAAAGGAGTACATGTGGATTCTAGGACTTCGTTTAAATCCTACAAAATATAACATACTCGATGTAAGTTAAAATAATTCTATGTGTATTCTAAAGATTTTAAGAGAATTCAGAAAATTCAAAAGATCTGAAGGAGTTCAAAGTAACTTGAAATGTATTCTAAGAATTTAAAGATAATTAAAAATCATTGAAAGAATTCAGTGGCCTCGCAAGAATGAAAAAATTCAGAACAGTTCAAATAATTCAGCAAATTTCAAAGGAATTCAGATAATTAAAAAAAAAGACAATACAAAAAAATTCATAGAATTCTAAATATTTCAGAGAATAGGAAACAATTCCGAAATTTTAAAATTTATCAGAGAATTTAGAATAATTCAGGAGAGTTCAAAGAATACAAAAGACTTGGAGAAAGATAGAACAATTCATGTTGTATGGTAAAGATTTCGAGTGAATTAAAAAAATGTAATTCTGAAGAATTCGTTTGAATTCTGCAGAAGTAAAAATATTCAAAGAAAGTTAAAATAATTCAACGTGTGTTCTAGTGATTTCAAGATTTAAAAAAACAATTTAAAAATTCAGTGATACCGTGAATTCAAAAAATTCAAAACAGTTTAAAGAGTTCAGAAAATTTTAAAACAATTCAGAGAATTCAGAATAAATCAGGGAATTCAAATAATTTGGAAGAATTCAAAGAAATTCGGAAGAAACCAAAGAATATAATAGTGCAAATGAATTCACAAACTTCAAAAGAATTTGCAGAATAAAAAAAAATTTAGATCATTTCAAAAGAATTTAGAGAAGACAAAAGAATTCAAAAGTTTTCAGAGAATTAAAAAGAATTCATAAAATTGAGAAGAATTCAGAGAATAGCGGGAGAATTCAGAAGAATTCAAAGAATTAAGAAGAATTTAGAGAAAGAAAGAAAGAAATTCAAAATAATGTATGGTGTACTGTAAAGGTTTCAAGATAATTGCAAAATCTTCTCAAGAATTCAAAGGAGCACAAGTGAATTCTAAGAATTCGTGTGAATTCTACAGAATTAGAAATACTCGAAGGAAGTGAAAATAATTCGACGTGTATTCTAAAGGAAAATATATTTTATAAGAATCTCGTCTTTCAGTTGCAGTGTGAAGTTGCACCTCCTGCAAATTTAAAATTACAATTTTGCGCACACACCCTCATCAGTGACACATGAACTGTCGTTTCTCTAACGCATGGTTCCGATTCGTTAATCTTTAATTGTTAATAACGCATTAATGATTAACTTTACAACCAATTTTCATCATTATTTTCAACTCCATTTTTTGTAAGGAATTCAAAAATATAAATATTGTACCTTTAGTACTGGGGCACCCTGTATATAATTCGTCACCTGACCTTTAGAATAAAAGAAATAAAACTGATCTAATATTTGGGGTTGATCGTCGTCATGAGGTTGATGCAACGTGCAGGAAACCCCTTTCAGGCTGGTGATACTAATACTTTGGGTAAAAATATTTATCTTCTGAAACGGAGAAATGCTCGAAGACACTCCGAGAACCTACGAATATCTAGAAGGAGAGGATAGATAGCAGAAGCGTTCTTGACACATCTGCAAACTTTTTCTTTATGCAGAACTCTTGACACTAACGAAGTATTAGCGAGGGTTTCCCATGTAGAAACCGTCCCATTTGTCCCCATTTCAATTAGGGCATTAGTCAGAATCTCACTAGAAGAACTGGACTAGCAAGTTCTAATCAGCACCCTTTGAGGCACTGCTAAGATTTTGTATTCCTTATTATGAATATAAAAACTATATGCGTCTAGTTAGGCCGTAATCTTGTATTTTAGCCAGGCTTTAGTTGGTTCCTGATTTCGATACATTGGTTCTATATGTTTTAAAAGTCGGCAAGTTAGTTTTCACATTGGAAATGAAACTTGCAATGAAAGCATACAAAAGAAGAAAATTTAACACTTGTTGTGTAAAAAAATAATGAAATCTTTTTTTGCAGATCTGACTTGCGAATACACCAACTTTCTGAATACAGGAATGGATAATTTGTGGCAAATTTTCCGCAAATTTGTTTATTAACCCTGAATTCGTCAGATTGCCTAAAACTAATTTACAAATTACCCTCACAACAAAAGGATATCCTTGGCATATCCCTAGGATATTTTGGCAGGATATGTGATATCCTGAAAAATGTCCCATAAATCGTCCAGGATATCCTTGGCATATTCCAGGGATATCGAGATTTCTGCTCCTGAGGATATCGTGACAGGATATCCTGACGATATCCCGTACGAAATGTCCACAGGATATCCCAATACTATAGTAAAATGTCCCACGAATATCTCGATATTATAATAAAAAATCCTGCTGATATTCTAATATTATTATTACTATTGGATTTCTATTCAAGAAATAAAAAGGAATATATAAGAACACCAATTTTATTGCTTTCAAGAAATGTTTAATGGATATTTTACATATATGTATGAAAGCTCGCTGGAGGTTAGATATGTATCCACGGATATAGCAATGGCTAAAACTCATGAAAAATTTGATACAACTTTTAATGTTCATATAATTAATTTATTTGTTCATGTTTTACATTAACTTTTTATTATTACCTATTTCAATTTTATTTATATTACTATTTGAAAAGCAAATCTGCTACTTTCATCCACTGTTCAGCGATGACTATTTCCGTTTTCACTAATTGATTTTATTTTTCATTTTATTGAATAAAAATGTTTGTTCATTGCTTTTTTTTACAATTTCCATTGTAAACCCGATTAAACTCGTTAAACTATACAATTTTACACAGGTATACATTTTGTGCACTTTTGAGGTTAAGTTGACTGTAATGTGTAGAAAAATCCGAAATTTATGATCTGTTTAAACCTTCAGCTTTATGAAGCAGACTCTACATACTATCTTCGATTCTTATTTCTAATTCCGGACCGGGAAAATATTTTTTGTGAAATAATGATGTGAGTTCGTTTATTTAAAGCACAGAGAGTATAAATTATTTGCAAAGGGTAAATATATGAATTTCCAGGATTATAAAAAATTATATAATTAGGATATCTTGGGGCATCCTTGGCATATCCTGCATTTTAAATATAGGACATCGTAAGAATATCCTACGATGTCCGGAATTATGGAATTTGAGATATCCCGGACTACAAAAATTGGGAGATTAATGGGACATCCTCAGCATATTCTGAGATATCTTTGGGACATTCCAAGGATATCGAGATTTCCGCCCCGTAGGATATCATTCGTGATGTCACTGGGATCTCCTGGGATATGCCTAAGATATCGTGGGAGCTGAATGGGATGTCCCACCGATATCTCTTGCTGTGAGGGTAGCAATTTATATGAAATTTTCAGTTTCTAAATTTATTATTTATACATTCCAAATTAGTCAAGTTGCCAAAAACTAATTAACAGTGTAATAAATTTATTAATTTATATAAAGCTGCGTCTAGTGGTCCCGAAAAACTAGCGGAGCTGGAAAAGCGGTTGAACTAGTCATCCTGAAATTTCGGGACGACGAGACACTTCGACTTCGGAAATAAAGAAATAAAACTTCTTTCGAAATTACCTAATTTGAAATCCATAATATTCCAAAACTTTTTTTTTTGTGTGCAAAATTAATAAATTATAAATTTATCAATCGGACGTAAATTAAATTTCAAATATACCCACTTTACCCAATTTGAAATTATAATGTTTGAAAAATGAATTCTTCGCAAATTCACTTAGAAATTCCACATTCATAAAGTGGAGAAATAAATAAATTCTTTACAAGCTTCATTTCTAAATTTTAAATTTATGAAGTGGACGCAAAATAAATTTCAACATTGATCACGTTACCAAATTCGAAATTATAATATTTCAAAAATGGATTATTTGCACATTTATTTATAAATTCTTCATTTACTAACTTGTTACGCATTAGGCTTTGTCCTCCTTTTTAGGCAAACCCCTCCACCGTAACCAGAGTATAAGTAGAACCGGGCATGAGGCCCCTTTTTATTTCTTATCTATCTCTAGGATCATCAACTTGGGTCAAACTTCTTATAAATAAATAAAGATCACCGAATTGTCTCGAAAGAACTGGGTTACTTTTTAAAAAAATCAAGTAATTTTACGCATAAGATTTTGGCGTTCCTACCAAGATTTCAGATTTTTCTTCGGTTTCTGCATCTACGGATAAAACAGAGAAATCCCATAAAGGCAATTCCGGATACAAACCTGGATTGAAGTAGAAGATTAATTACACTGTACAACTGCATTTTTATCAAAAATGAGTTTTTTATATGGTTGGATTCATAATGAAAAGACGAATTTAACTATGCTAATCATTATTACAAATTGTAATTAAATATCGAGATAATTAGGTCTCAATTCGCATATCTACAGAGATTTTCGAGAATTCCTGATGAAGAAACAACACGTCTGAAGAAATTGTAGTATAACTACACGAATTTCAGTATTTGGGATAGTGCTGAGCCCTAAAATCCTGATAAAACAACACACAGAGCGCAGATGTGTTTTGCTAATGAAGATCCTCGGTGTTTCTGCAGTCAGATTTCCTGAAATCGAATAGCACAAGTACATGTTAAGTTTCTTGGCCAGGATTCGAGGGTAACTTTGAGCCACCGATCCTTCTTTTCAAAAGCACATCTGCACTTTTTATTTGTCAAGCAAAAATAATTCTAGTTCATTATTAATATAATAATTATTATTTATCTGAAATAATTATAGAACAATTGATTGTTATTTAATAATAATTTGATAATTGCATAATAATTTTCTCTTTCTATCAATTTTTGGAAAATTTGTAGTTGTTAAGTTTCTCCATCAGGAAACTCGGAGCTTCTTGAAGGCATTAATATCTAGCATATCTAGTTTTGCATATAAATAATTGGAATTTTCAATTTTTATTTTTTGTTTTAATAAAAAGAGCATGTCCTATTTACCCAAGAACAGTACTTTTATTTTCAAAACTCTCATAGGGTAAAAGGTACAGACGCAAACGCGTTTTATTGAATATCTCGGTTCGTTTCAAATGCAGTCACAGAATAAACAAAAGGTAAAAAGCGTTGCAGGTGAAATTTCTGGAGGTAATCTCACCATGCAAACAATTGAAAATCGGCAAGGGTAACATAAAAGATCACTAAATTTTCGTTTTACCCTTGCCAATCTTCATTTTTTTTTTTTTTGCATCGTGAGATTACCTCCAGAAATTTTACCTGCAACGCTTTTTAACTTTTGTTTTTTCTGTGGTTGCACTGTTTCTTCATCAAGACGGCAGTGTACTACGCAAACCTATAAGATTGAAAAGTTCATATAAATTGGGTACGTTAGGTACTGCGGTAACATCCAAGGGCGTCGAAACAGTGGATTAAGACCCCGAAGAATACGGAAAACCAAGGCATAGCAGCAGCTGGTGGCCGACTCAGACCAACTAGACCAATTTAGTAGAATACTAAGAAGAGTCTTCGATCCTTAATCAGCAACTCGATTAAGAACGCAGTATGCAGCTGCCAACTCGCCGATTTCACGGTCTCAGCAAATAGTATTAAGAGAGCCAGCGACAGCGTCATCGCGGATATTGATAAAAAAATTAGCAATGATAGTTTTCATGTAGGGTAATAGCGAACAGCCATGCTGAACAAGCAATTCCTGAACCCACGTACCTTACTTAATTATTGAAAAATTAATTTTTCGTCAAAATTAGCATGATCGCACAATTAAAGAAAAAAAAATTACGTGATTGTCTGCCTTTATTCAGTGTCCAAACCCTTTTGACCGGGCGTAAAGGGCTTTAGTTTCGTCATTGAACTTGCGTCATGAAGGATATGAAATTTTTTTTCTCAAATGTAGGTTTGAGTCCCTACAAGACGAATAAATATGTGTGCCTTGAAAATTCTTGAACCCAGTATTATATTGACCGGGTTTCATCGCACGTCGTCGCACATTGGGGAAAAAATTACTTTTTTGGTTCAGAATAACGTATAGCCCACAAATATTGACCAATTTGGACAAATGAAAATTTGAAAAAAAGCTGATGAGATTTTTGAGTGATTTGTCGAACATGTTTTCTAAATTATGCTTTCAATTTTTGTTATAAATGAACAAATATGACGAAAAAAATGACCGTTTTTTCTAGCTGACGTTCGCGGTGCTCGTCAATAACAGAAAAATTATTGAAATCAAACCACAACATATTGTATAAACAAATTAATTTTTGAAAGAATGTTTTCTACGATTTTCCATAATTTTACGTTTCTTTAGTTATATTGCAAGATATTTGAATGGAAACAATATTATAATAAAAAAATTCTCTTAAGATTATAATTGATCATATTATAAACGAATTTAATAAAAAAAAATGTATTAATTAGGCATTTTTCGACCAAAAAATTCGGTTTTTTTCTATGTAAATTTCTTTAAATTAGGAACTTTATGATAATTTTAGCAAAATTCATAATTAGTTGATCAATTTCATGA
>CAKNWU010211345.1:474-11381 GCA_932072015.1 Andricus quercustozae | reverse complement strand
AAACAATTAAAAACTGGTTAATATATTCTTTCTATACACTATACAGTCAGAAAAAGAATTATATGTTGATGTCCGCTAACTATATTCATGGTTATAAATAATATTTATAACCACGAATAATATTTGGCAAACATCCATGATTCTTTCTTTCGTCGCCTGGGCATCCGAACCTCACCTGTCATTCGACTTTAAAAAAAATGAGTCGCGCAACTACGTAAAAATGTTGAAGTCTTTAGTACAACCTACAGCGCAAGCGCGGTTTAGCTGTTCGTCCGATGCTCGTAGACTTTTGCGTGGCGAGAGCGAACCAATCGCGCGAAACACTCCCCCAGCGACATCAACGAAACGATCCTCGCTATTAAGCCCCCATTCGGCTGCGTCGCGAGTGCTGCGCCGCCGCTGAAGCGAATCCCGGCGCAGCAACCCTCATTGGTCACTGTCGGCGAGCGATTCAAACCGGGTATAATTAACTATTATAAATTGCACAATATACTCCAGATAAAATGCGTGTATTCAAATAAGAACTAAATAAGTATTTTAAAATTGTTAAATAAACATTTTACTTCTTCAAAAACCTTTGTTAATGAAATATAAATTTATCTTTTGAATTCAAAGAAAATATTCTATTATTAACAAAATATACGCATTAGTATTTTTTTCTAACCTTACATCACAAACTATATAATTTCTTATATTAATGTGCGATTTATAATAATTATCTACTTTAATTTCAATAATTTTTAATTATACCCGGCTTAAATCGCGCGCCAACAGCGACCAATGAGGGCCGCTGCGCCGGGCAAGTGCAGTAGCTCAACATGCCAAATTTGGGATCACTACCAAGAAGTCAGTTCTCCCCGGGCTACGTATGCCACATCTCCCTGGCTTCTCCGCTCCAACCCTTACCCGAGCGAAGAAGACCCAAACCAAGGACCCCTTCCTCTGGATTTCCATGGATTCCTCCCAACTGGCACATCGCCTCCACCTCCGTCCCCACAACTGAAAAACTCACCACACTCGCTGCCCCAAGTAGCATTTTCCAGAATCCAAGGTACGCGATACCCCTAACCCAGCAGCATATAATGCTCAAAAATCCCAATACTCACACGGCTAGAATAAGACGCGTACATTCAATGTAACTAGTATTAGCAATAAACCTTCACTTTAATTTTGAAATTACTGTGCTGCTCCTTTTGTAAATTAGTTCCCCTCTCCCATTTAATTTAATAACTTTTGAATCAGTCTCAAGCAACTCTTCGAAAATGGAAACTTTTTTTGGAGGTGGGGGCTTGCCCTGTAGCTCGAAAAGCGTTTTTTGGACCACCTTACTGTTTATACCACGCTCCTGATTGGTCCAGCCTAAATATTTTCTAACACAAAAACTAAAACTTCAACTGATTTCTGGAAAATCAATTTTCGATTTATTTTTTTATTTTTATACAGCTATACAAGGTGTCGCAGACTCAAGTATCCGGACTTATATGACTGTATATAAAATGAAGAACATAAATTACACATTACAAAGCAAAAATACCCCAATCACATGTTTATTTCAGTGTGTCTGTACATTTTTCAACGGTTTTTTCGCTTTTAATCGTATAAAGTAATTATCAAAGCAGTTTATATAGGTGATCGTATTTGAGTAAGTAACCGAAACTTTCGTTACCAAACCAGAACCGAACAGAGAAGTGACACTGTTATCTCGTCCCTCGGTCCCGCTCGGACCCACACTTTCGAGGAAAATTATTCATTTTCAAACATAATTTTCAAGGTGTTATCCCCGGAATTTCGGTCTACTATTCTTACTATACTTTATGTTATTAAAAACGCCAGACTTTATACTATCTCTTGATAATCCAAGTTTTTTTTATTTATAATTATCGAGTCTGGCGATTGAATAATAATAAACTTAGGGCATCCATAGTCGGTCCTAGAAGAAAATTGGCTCTTATACTATCACTTGAAGTTTCCAATTTTTCACCTGGCTCAGGTGCCCAAACGCCCCAGACAGGACGTCTGGCATTTATGGGTTTCGAAAGAAGGGTCGTTTCCCAGATGTATTCGTCACAAACTAGGACTTATACTCCCACTTCGCGAAAAACGTCACCAGATCTTAGACTATGAGTTTTCACGTACTCAGTTGTACCGACTTTAATATACATTCTGCAGGATGATGGTACATTAAATTTAATGTACGGTATATGCAAATGACTTTATTAAATTCTAAAGAAATTATTTTTCTACAAATGTTTTAAAAGTGCCATATATCGCTGTATTCTATAGAATAATCTGTCTTACAATCCAGTGCTATATATCGCTGTATTCTATAGAACGACATATAGTACTTTTTAAACTAAATTTTTAATTTTTTTTTTTAATTTAATGAATTTGACATTTTTTAAATATCAATTACATTTCAAAGAATGATTGCATTATTGGCGTGAACTGAACTAATAGGGCACATTCTTATTTGCAATTAATTATTAATTTCCCCATAATACTCTATGCTTTTGTGGAACAGGACGAACGTGGCGCCGGCTGTCGGCCGACGGATGAATTCCATCCGTCAATTGGAACTCGTAAGCTACAACAGCTTCTGCAGCAAAAGTTGGAGTTTGGAGTGTCAGATAGGGCTGAGACAAACACGAGCGGATCATCGACACGGCATTCCTTACTCTTGGACCGCCCACTTGTGCACGCGCAAACATGTATATATGGGCGCAGAATTTAAATAGGGAAACCACCGTACATTAGATAGGAAAAAATTCATCAGCATTTAACTACTTTAGTTTCCAAAAAAAAAAGGATTTATTTTTTTAATAAATCTTACATATTCAGTTGAATATTCTCTTTAATTCTTTCTATTGATAACTGATCCTCCTTATACGAAAAAAATCGTATCCTCAAGTTAACAATATAATTGTAATTGTGTATTTAATCTCTCCCATTTACGGGTTCGAGGGCCTCCGCTCCCTGTACATATATTTACATTTCAACCTTAATGCTAACTTAAATGCTGCTTATATTCTAATACTTCGCAATACTCTTAATGCTAATACTACTAAAAATTAGCGATCTTCCCGGGCTTCCGTTTCCTCTTACCATCAAAAAACATTTTCCACGATTTTGAAACAAAACATAATTTTTTCTTTTTATTTTCCTTCAATAGGATTTCCCGTTTATCTCTGCCCTGTTCCCTTGCTTTCTCTCAATTCTTCCAGTTTCTTCATCGACGTCACTCCCTGTCCATTACCATCCAAAATCCACCTTACACACTCATCCACACTCAACTGTCCATCTTCCTCTCCTGTACATCTCTCTAACACATGTGCCCATGACTCTATTTCGTATCCACATACTCTACACAGATTGTCATCTTCATTCATCCAGTATCTACAAGCTCTCACTCCTTCTCCCATTCTAAACCGTACCACCCTATTCCATTTGTCTTCCTTTTTTATTTTTTGCAAATATTCTGGTTCCGTCTACCCTTTGACCATCATATACCATCTATTGTACCTCGAATCCATAATCTTTCTCCATCTCTCTTCTCCTTGTCTTACTAATAGCTCTAATTCTATGTTTATAATTTAATATAATCTCTAATTCTATAAAAAATGTTCGTAAACTTCACTCTCTGTATTATCAAATGTCTATCATTTTGTTCCTCTCTTCCCCCCATTTCGAATTTCCCAAATTACCTCTCGTCTCCTTGTTCCGAACTTCGATCAAAAAAGCTTGTACTATTCTGCTCCCCTCTCCCCTTTTCAGCCTCTATTCAAACCTCCACGCTCTCTTAATTTGTCTAGTTATCATTTTTTCCCTTCCTAATTCTTCCCTTAAAATGTATCCTGGGCAACTCCAACTAACCCCCATTACCCATCTCAGAAATCTCTCATGCATGCTTTCCACTTTCCTATGTTCCTTCCATCCCCAGACCTCCAATCCATAACACAACACCGCCCAAACCAGCGCATCAAACAACAAAACCCTTATTCTCCAATCGTCATTCAAACTTCTCTTTCCTATATCCCATACTGGGCCCATTACTTTACTCGCACATTCGATTCTTTCCTCACCTGCACCTGATTTCCCCCTTCTGCCTGAAACCAAAAGCCTAAGTAACAGAACCTTTGTCTTCTCTACGTTCACCGTCAGTTCTTTAGTTCCCACATACTCCTCGAAAATTCTGATCATTAAGTTCATCCCCTTTTCATCGTTTGCTAACAGAACTACGTCGTCCGCGTATGCTAGAGAGTATAGTTTGCTGTTATCCCAAATCGTTCCCCCTTTCCCTTTCTCCTTTAGCTTCTCCTCTAAGTCTGCCAGAAGCATATTAAAGAGTAGCGGACTAAACGGGCACCCTTGCCTTAGGCCTCTTCCTGTCAAGAAAACCTCCCCTTCTTCCCCCCTTATCATCACCCTAATCCTGGTTTCAATAAAAATTTCCTTTATTCTCTCTACCAACCCTTCCTCTATTCCCCTCTCTTTCATTGCCTGCCATAGCACTTTTCTATTCACTGAGACAGATTAATCAAGTAGTTGAGTACGTAAATGTTATCTATTGTCCACATCCCTTTTCTGAATCCCGTCTGATTGTGTGGGATACTTTGTTCCCCCTCTATTTGGCTCTCTAACCTTTTTCTTAGAATTTCTGCGTATATTTTATAACCTACTGGCATAAGAGTGATCCCTATGTACTTCTCTACCTTCTTTCCCTCCCCTTTCTTGACAAGCGGTACCACCAGCCCTGTCATCCACTCCTCCGGCCACCCTTCTCCATTCCAGACCTTGTTGCAGATCTTCCACATCTCTTCCCTAACCCCTACTCCTCCATACTTTATCGCTTCGTTCTCCATACCATCCTCTCCTGTAGCCTTGTTTCTTTTGAGTCTACCTACTGCCTCATCCACTTCTTCTCTTGTTATTTCGTGCCCTTCCTCCATTTCTTCCTGTACTATCCTTCTGTTTTTCCCTTTGATCCTATTTTTTTCTCTCCCTAACAGCACCTTGAAATAATCCGTCCACTCACCCATTTCTATTTCTTCATTCACGCCCTTCCTTCCTCCTCTTTCCCTATTTATCACATCCCAAACCCTACCTTCTTCGATTGCTTTTTCTACTTCTTCCTTGTATTCCTGCTTTCCCCTTTGTTTTTTCCTTTCCAGCATCCTCTCATGTTCTATTTTTATCCTGTTGTAATCTGCCTTCTCCAATTCTCCTTTCCTCCACTTTCTTACACACTCTTTCATTCTCTCTTTACTCTCCCTGCATTCCTCGTCCCACCAGCCTCTTTTTCCCCTTTCTCTTTCTTCTTTTGTACCTATCTCATCCCTTACCTTCTCAATCGATCCTTTCAACCTTTCAATTAACGAGTCTACTCCCTCCTCTTTTTCATACCTAACCTTCTCCTCTTCCATTTTCTGTTTAAACTCTTTTAATTTCTCTACCCCCCATACTCCCATTTTTGTGTTCCTTTCTCCCCCTCTTTCCTTTCTCCCTCTGCCGTGCTTACGGACACCACCTTTCAGAGTAGCTATTACCGGGAAATGCTCGGACCCTATCTCATTCCCCACATTCATACTGTCTATCATATTCCTCATTTTTTCTTCCACCAGGATATAGTCTATCACTGTTTCTCCCTTAACTATAAATGTGATCTCTCCTTTCTCATCTCCTTTCATATTACCATTACATATAGACCATCCTGTTTCACCTATTACGTCTAGTAGCCTCCTCCCCTCGCGGCCTGTCTCCCTATGTTTGGAGCTCCTTATATAGGCCTCCTTTTCTTCATCCCAAAACCCTCCCCCTTGCTCGCCAGTCCAGGCATTCAAGTCACCTCCTATCAACACAAGTTCTTCCTTCTTTTCCTCCATCCACCTCCTTATTACTCTCCACCCTTCCTCTTCCCCTCTTCTTCTATATACACACACCACCGTTATTTTGACTTTTCCAATTACAATCCTTCTTACCATTGTTCCATCCTTTTTCTCCCCGTCCTCCTCTGTTCTACCTCTTACTACTAATTCTGTCCTCACCCCTGAGACCATGCCGCCCATCCCTCTACCTTTAACGCGTACCTTTCTTGCTTCTTGCATTTTCCACACATAACCTTTACGTAACATCCTTTTCATCCCATTCCAATCCTTATCATCCGCCCATGTTTCACTCATCATAATCACATCCCACTTTTCTAAATCCCGCCAAAATCCTTCATTCTTGTTCTTCAAGCCTGAGACATTCCAGAACGCCACTTTCACGTGTCTATCTTTTCCTACTGCTCCTTCCGTCTTTGTCTTTAGCCCTTTCTTTATTTTGTAAACCCCGACGCGTTTCCTTCCTTCTATTTTCCTGTTCTTTATCCTCCTTATTTCCTTTCCTTGTTTCCCACGCTCTCAATTCTTCTGTTTCCTCGTCCCAGATCCACATCTCTCTGTTTACCCAAATTCTATCTCTCCCTATTATTACCCTTCTACCGTTCTTTCTTTCCGCCCATGCCCTCTGCTCAACTAGCCATTTTCTTCTCCTTTCCTGCCATGTCAGATCTTCCTCTATTCTCTCTGCTCTTCCTTTCAACAACTTCTTTTTGCCCATTATTTCAAACCTAGCCTCCTCACACCCTAATGTCACTAGAAACATGCCTTTCCTCCCTTCCATCTTTCTTCCTACTCTCTTCACCCCTTCAACCCTCACTTGTGCTCCTATTTATCTTATCAGATTCTTAACCTCTTCCTCCCCCGTTTCACTGTTCACTTTCAGTCCCTTGATTATCACATTCTTTTTCCTCTTTGATCTTTGCTCCCCTTCTATTCGTCTTTCGATCTGTGTTAATCTACTACGCAGCCTCTCATTTTCTGCATGCAGGCTCACTCCGTCTTCTCCTGCGTTCTTGTCACCTATTATCATAGTTCTACCTTCCTCAGCGTTTACTTCTAATTTACTTACTCTCTCTTCTATTACTTTCATCTCCCTTTTCCTATTTTCCTCATATTCTCTCTGCTGATTTTCTATACATTCCATTTTTTCCCAAACTTTCTCTTTTTCGCCTTTCCATAATTCTTCCCACTCTTCCCATTTCTTTCTTATTTTTTGTACCTCCTCCTTGAGGCCCCCCCCCCCCCCCATTGCCTTTTCATATCCTCCAGCATCCGACGTGTCTCATCTCTAAATCCTGAAAACATTTCTTGGATCTTTGACAGCAAATTCCCCTCACCCTTTTTTCTTTCCGGTGTTTTTCTTTTGATCTTTTTCTTAATATTTTTACCCCCCTCTAACTCTTCATTCCCCTCTTCCCTTTTTCTTTTTTCCTCTGCTGACTTTTCCCCTCCACTAATTACTCCCTCGCTGCTCGTCGCACTTATCCGTTTTCACCAATCGTCCAGAAACCGGGTCGAACCTAAGCTATGCGAGCGCTGTGGAGCTCGGTTGAGTTTTTGCAAGTTCGTGGGTCTGCCTCGCCTATTATCCGACTCCCGACCTGTTGTGGTTGCCGTGGTTCCCTCACTTCTAACCGGCGTCACGTATTGTTCGTCCCCACTACTTTCACAGCTTTCCTTGATGCCCGCCTTATCCCTTCTCTCTGTGACGTCACGCAAATCCTCCCTCGACCCGTTATTCTCGCTTGCAGTGCTCATCTGCTGCCCATTGACTGGACTCCGTGTTACCGGCATCCTTCTTATCTACTGAGCAAGATCTAAAATACTACGTGACTTCCTTCCCGCCTAAATTTTCACGAAATCCAACCTAACCTCGAAATCGGCCCTTATATTTCACTTTTTCCACCACATTCACTCTTTCATCCACCCCCTTCAATCTCACTCAACCTTTCACCCCTGCCTTCTTTACTCACCACAATTTCACCACGCTCACTTGACTTTCCCTTTCTTAATAGCCAAAACACTACAGCACCAAAAAAACGTCACTCTACTATCGGTACTATCGGTTAAAAATTAATGAATAAGAATAAACAATGATATAATTTTCTGCTACATATTTATATAGTATTATAATAATTATAATATTCAATCTAATATTCGTAGAAAAAGTAAAAATTTTTTTTATCTTGCTAGGGAAAAAACTCTTATAAAAGGAAAATTCTGGAATCAATTTTCATAAATAAATATATAAAAGTATATATTAATTTAAAAACTGAAATTCTTAACGTGAATCAATATTATAATAGCATCATCAATTAATTTGAATTTCCCATTGTATTTAGCGCGCATTTCATTTTTAGTCCACCTACCACTACAACTTTCTTAGACTTTTCATTTGGAATTGATTTTGTCCATCTATCACTACAACTTTCTTAGGCCTTATTTTCATATTTGTTGTTCTACGTCACTTGAGTTTGTTAGCTGTTTTTACAGCATTTTTAATTTTAACAATGTGAACTCTTTTGAGCATATTGGGAAATTTGGTTTCATCTATAGTTTCCCAATAATTTTTTACTTTTTTAATATATGACTTACTACGAATTTTTAATATATGACTTACTTCGAAATTTTAAATTTTGTCGTTTACTTCGGCGTTACATCATTGACTCTGAAAATTGCCTTTAAGGTAAACATTCTATTATACATCTAATTCATTTTTGTTTTGCATGTATTTTTTTATTTTTATTATTATTAATTATTATATACTCTTAAAATAGATGTTTGTTTCTGATGAAGGCCCACAGATGAGGCCGAAACGTCAATAATAAAAAGGAATTGAAACTCGATTTCTTTCTTGATTTTTTTCTAAATTGACCATAAGACCGAAATAAAAATATGGAAAACTTTGTTTTCTCTCATATTTTGAATTGTTGTTGTTTTTTTGTTTTTTAAATAAAAAATAATCACAATTTAAAATTGGACATCAGAACATATATGGAAATTTGTGATATATGAGATACCACTTTTTTGTTTTTTACCAGAAAATTTTTTTCACTAACTTAACTACTTAAATATTTAGGTGAATAATGATAAAATAGATGAAATTTGTTTTTAATATGTTGTATCTTCGGAACGAATTTACATCATTTTCTTTTCTTTGTCACACACACTGGGAAAAAATTACCTTTTTGGACAAAAGTCGCCCGACAGTACAATTAATTATTAACGGATTTTGATGTGATTTTTTTTTAGAAATTATCTAAGTTTTCCATGTATAAGGAGTAACTGCGGATATTTAATTCTAACCAAACACAAATTTATTATTTAACAACAAAGTAACATTTTTTTTGTCCAACTTTTCAGTGATAAGGTAAACGTCTCCGTAATCGTGACGCCAACTTTCTGGCCTTTTATGCAATTTGAATTGATTGGAATTCCATTTGACATTAAAACGTGCTAAAAATTAATGGATTATATCATTAAATATGACTTTTCACATATGTTTTAACAATATATTCAAATTATAACCAAGTTTCAAGATTATTGGGACCTTCACGATTACTGGGACACTTACCTTACCATTTCTTTCCAAATTTATTAAAACAGGTCATAAATAAATGTAATTACTAACTAAAAATAATGTCAAGTAGGATAGAGTAAGAAAAAAATTGTTTATAATATTATAAAAAAACTATTCAACAATCATTTTTCCCTGCTTTGCAATGATAATCTATTTTAAATTATAGTTCTTGTATAAAATATGATAGATAACAATGTGCGCTTACAAGTAGTTAAGAATAGCTGCTGCGTACCAAATATTTAAACAAATGCAGACTTTTAATACCTTCATTTTTGTTTTGCGGAATCGACTTGGAAAACTTATGGCAAAGACTACTTGCTGTAATATTTTGCATAATTACAAAAGCTCTTAATTATATCAACAATTTTTATAAATAAACGCACATTTTGACCTTTTTTCATGAATAGGCAAGGAGTCTTTGGCAAAAAATGTGAAGTTGATAAATAGTAGGTAATCTTAACTAATTGTAAACCCACATTATCCATCATCTTTTATACAAAATTTATGAATTTAAAATAGCTAATCATTGCGAATTAAGAAAAATTACTTTTGTTTAATAGTTTGTTTATAACAAAATCAACAATTTTTCTCTTACTGTAACCTACTGGACATTATGTTTAGTTAGACATTATACATTTATTTATGCCTTGTTTTAATAAACGTGAAAATCTTAAAAGAAATCGCATCACCGAAAAGATAGACAAAAAAACTTTAAGCTTTGTTGTTAAATAACAAATTTTTGTTCAGTCAGCGAGAAATATTCACAGCCGCTGGTTATACCTGGAAGACTTACGGACATTTCTTTTTTTTAAAACATAGAAATGCATACAAAAATTGTACTGTCAGTCAATTTTGTTCTAAAAAGGTGTTTTTTTCTCACTGTACGGTAGTTTTGAGTTCAATTTAAATTAGGGCGGATCAAACAAATAAAAACTGTGAATTGTTTTAAAATTTTTTGAACAAGGGGATCTTGGACCCCATGAGGGTTAATTAGACCACCCCCAACCGTAAAAAATTCATATTTTCTCACAGTCTTGATGAAAAAATGTATGGTTTTGCCTAAACATCGTAAAAAGTAGTCAGAAAAGGTAATAAAATGAAAAAGTATAGAAAACTTGAGGAACGTCTCCAAGAAATTAAAAAAAAATCCCTTTTTGAACAAAAATTGAATTTTCGAACTTCCTGCAGCTTCTATTGCGAATATTTCGTGGATTTGGAGCAAAATAATTCACGAAATATTTTTAATAGAAACTGCAGGAAGTTCGAAAGTTAATTTTTTATTGAAAAAATGGGTATTTTTTTAATTGCTGGGGGAGGTTTTTCAACTTGTCTATACTTTTTCATTTTATTACCTTTTCTAACAACTTCCTACGATATCTAGGCAAAACTAGCATTTTTTTATTAAACCTGTGAGAAAATACGAATTTTTTAAGGTTGGGGGTGGTTTA
>CAKNWU010211240.1:2226-22509 GCA_932072015.1 Andricus quercustozae | reverse complement strand
TTTTTTTCTAAAGTTCGCCTCCAGTACTAAACTTATCTCAAGTTCAAAAATGAGCAATCTAAAAAATTATTGATAAAATTGATGACAATTGTTAATTATTTATTTGTTAATTGTAACTAATTTTGAAGAAAAATTGGTTTAATATTAGTTATTTAGAGTTTTGTATTTTTTCTCTGTAGGTAAAAGTTTCAATTCTTACTTAATTATAATGATGCAGGGCTTATAACATTAAGATTAAATAAGAATCGCAACTTGTGCCTAAAGTGAAAGCAAAACATAAAACACTGAATAAATACTGTAAAATGAACAATTTAAACCTGAAACATTTTTTCTAAAGCATACGATTTTGAATTTTTGTGATAAACTAAGTAAAAGCAAGGCGTTTTGCAGCATGTAATATGGAGGTACTCGAACGTGGAATTTAATTTTAAATTACTGCTTGACCTTTTTTACTTGGCTTCCAATAAATCGTTCACAAATAGAATTAAAGAATAATGTTACTTATTTACAGACCACCTACAACCCATTTCCTCCCTTGTTGCTGATACATAAAATCAGGTAATATTGCGTACATGACAAGATGAATTAAAAATTAAACTTTGTTTTTTTAATTCAGTTTGCACTTATCTTATCAAATTCTTCATCCAGATAGTTCTGTATCAATCTTTCGAATTTTCGCGAATTTTTGTGAATTAGTGTTTAGGGACATGTTACCGACCGAACACGCTAGCTGCATTTTGATTATGCATTTCTAAACAAAGACCTCATTTGAATTTCGCTGAATAGTTAGGACAAATACAGGTTATGTGAGTTGACACTTCGACAAAATAAAAATTATAATAAATGATTGTTCGGCAACTTGATTTTCGGTCAAATGAAACTTAGGTTATATGGAATTTGGGGTATATTCCTGCGCCTCACCATAACTCAGTCAAACAGTAAGATCGGAAACCTAAATTCTAACAAGACTTGAAACGATGTACAGTGGGGAAAAGGCACCCTTTTTAGACAAAATCGACCGACAGTGCAATTCTTAACAGATTTTGATGTTTTTTTTAGAAATGCCCGTAAGGCTTCTAGGTATAACGAGTAACTGCGGATTACGAGTAACTGCGGATAAGGAAGAAACTTTTTCGTGATACCATTTCTTCTAAGACTTTCAAATTAATTAAAAAAGGTCATAAATCAATGTAATAACTAACTAAAAATAATATTTAGTAGGTTAGAGTAACAACAAAATATGTTAATAATGTGATAAACAAATGAATTAAAAAAAGCCATTTTTTCGTGATGCGCAATGATTAGCAAACCATTTTTTGATGAAAAGAATTAATTTTTTTGCGGAATCAACTTAAAATGTTTTGCCAAAGACTCCTTGCTATCATATTTTTCATAGTGACGTAATTGTACGATTATCTACTGTTGGTTATCTACTGTTGGAAAATCGAATTTCCGATAAAAAGTCCTGAAATATTTATAAATATTAAAGAAAGAACTCTTTTTACCAATAAATATTGTTCATCAAACTTCAAGCTTTGATTCTAATGTATGAACATGCTATAAAAATGTTTTATTAAGTTATAAAGTATGAATGAAGAAGAGGCGAAATTTTTTTTTCAGGTTAAAAATTAATTTTTTGCTCTCACACATTAATTAATTATAAAATTTCAATAAAACTTCGTCAGAACATACAGCATCCTTGCTGAAATGTTATACTAACAAAAGTAAAGAATTTTTTTTGTCAATTTTCGAGTTAATTAAGATTATCTACTGTAAATCATTATCTACTGTAGGGTGGTTTCCCCTACGCCATATCCCTCAATTGTCAAACTGAAAAATGAGGTTCCAATTTCAACTTAATTATGCTCTATTAAAACCTATTCAAATGCCAAAATAAGTCTATCAGTCAAAAATAATGAGTGAGCAAGAACATATTAGCACAAATTTTACTATTATTATAAATGTATTTTAGCAGATCTCGAAAATTGGTTTTGGACATAGCGTTAATATGTGATTCAAAACATTCATTTTTTCTCATTTTATTGTTTTTGATACTTGACCTAATTAAATTATTTCAGAATTATTAACTTTTCAGTATTATTTTGATAATTACTTTTGAGGTTAAATAGACACAGAAAAATATGTTTGTAAATGTTTATTACAAAGCAAACTTATGTTATTAGAATTGTTTAAATTAACTAAATTATTTTGGAATACAAAATTATTGTTAACATTATCTCAACTACAACTTATATATGTACTGGAAAATTTGTATACGATTGTATACAAAAAAGCTGTAGTTTGAATTATTTTATACAATTTGTTTAACTACAATTCTGTTGATAATTTGTCTATATCTATAAGTACATCAATAATTATTTTCATTAAATACATCACAAAGCATTTTATTATTTAAAGCTTTAATTTTTTAGATTAAACATTTTGAACGCACACTAAAAATTTTTTAAATTACATTACTTAAAAAGCGATGTATAAAACTCCTTATCAGTTTGATTTTGTGAACTCCAGGAAGAGCGGCTTTGCGGAGAGTTTGTCGCGTTGATGTAGGATTTATGAGTTGAATTTGGGTAGTTTGTCCGTTCTGACTGTTTTGATAAGTTACGTGGAAAGGCTGACTTCTTTCATAAACGATGCTTTTAACCCGTTAACCACACACTTCCGAAAAATAACGTAAACCACACACACGGTTTCAGCGGACCCGAGCATGAAAAACGTTAATAACTCTTTTATGTATGCATATAATGACTTCAAAATTTTTTGATATTTAGTTTAAACATTGTTCAAGAGAGCTGCATAATATTTATTGTACATCAACTCAAAGTTGGACCGGGTCTCCTGGACCCAGAGTGTGGTTAACGGGTTATAACACTCTTGAATGGAACTCTATCCCATTTTGGAGACTTTCCAGGATCTTGGTAATTAAAAAAAATCATCGATATTCATTTCCAAAACTAAAACCTTTTCTGTATCCATTTCACGTAAATACCGGTACAAAGTTGGTGGACTAAACACTTCTCGATTTCGCAGCACTTTTTCTATTTTGCTGTGCATGCAGTCCAGTTCCTGAACAAGACTGTGGCCTGGCTTTGAAAACTTCTGTATATTTATTTTAATTTTAGAGTTTTTTGGCAGGTTTCCAGAAAATTTTTAATTGCAAAGGACATAACTGAGTTTCGATTTTGAGGCACGCATGAATCAGACCAGAGAATAATTTTTTCTGTTTGTGGCAAATCATTCAAAACCTCTTTTAATATTCTCACAAGCGCACTTGCGATATGATTCGCTGCCCTGCCTGTGATGTACTCATGCCATACCGCACAGTATAATTTCTTATTTAACGAGCAGTGTGCAGTTAAATTGTACACGTTCAATTTTCTTTTGTAAAAAAATTAGAAACTTCTGCTTTAGGTACACCAAAAACGTTTTCCAGATCGAAACAGTATAGACGGTGGTCGGGTTATTGTCACTTCGGTCACGGTCACGTTCTCTCTTAGATTCGACTTTACCTTCCTGATGGGCCCTGTATGTTTCTTGCTGAGAAAGAGTAGGATTTTGTTTAGCTTTTGCTTCTTCACAATGGTCACATCGGTCTTTTCGAGGATGATGAAATGACATGTTGAACTCGGTGCAAAAAATCTGTCTATAATATGACTCTTTCACACGGTCCACACTATATTGTTTCTGGGACGATCTATACAACTCTGCGATTGAAAGCCAAGGATCTAAATATTCTCGACTGGAACTAGACAGACAGTAATGAGACTCAATTCGTGTATAAGAATTTATATGGGAAATTACTTCATTTTTAATTTCTTCTGATACTTTGTGCTTTATGTACTTTCCATGGAGGGATGATCTAGGTATACCAGTATCGGAATCTTGAATTTTGTCACAGAAATAATGGATAACTTCCTTGCTAATGTCGAGTGTATTGAGAAAAAATTTTTGCATACTTTGATCAGCTGGCCGTTTTCTTCAAAAGTGATACCATTTTGCTGGAATTCGCTTTCTTTTCCTACTTCGCTTTTTGCTATTTTCTGTATGATCGGTTTCCCTTCCTTCGAGTTCTTCGATTTCCCTGGAGTAAATAAAAATGTTTAAAATATAGAAATATTAACAAAAAGTTATATTATTGTTAAAAAGCCACTTCATTTTAAAGATATCAGTGGAACTTTACTACAATAATATTTTTATTTTTAATGTTTATTTCAATAAAAAAATCAAACTTACATTGTACTGGAATCATTTTCCACATATGTAGTAGCAGGATTCGTCAACAATCCTGTATTCTTTTTGGTCTCTCTAACTTGAACTAAATATTCAGGAGAAGTTAATTTCATGTAAATTTCATTAACTTACAACACAAAATAACTGTCATAAGTTGAAGATAAATGTACGCTGCAAAATTGAAATATTATCAAAAAGAAATATTGGAAATAATTTACTACTTACTTCTTATCGATATCCATTGTTTAAACTCAGAAACTAGTGTTTTCAGAATTCTCTTTGTCATTAACATTAGGTTAGTTAAACAACAATTATAGTCTGAAGTTGGCATCTTTTTACTTTAAAAATAAAAACTGGACATGGCTTAATATAATTCTAACTTTTAATTAACATAGGTATTATCATTAATATTTGGGGAGCTTAAAGCATAAATTCCAGGGATAACTTTATTTAAAAACATAGTTTAACACTCAATGAAACTAAAAATAATAATAACTAAAAATTTTCAAAAAGTGGACATGGCGTACTATAATTCTGGGGCGGCGACTTGTCCTGAATTCGATGTTTCTATATTCTCACCGTTTCCTGGATAACATGCTTTTTCGCTTCGGAGATCTTCAGAAATGGAGGATATGAATCATTGCCAGTTACTTCTTGATTGTACGTTGTTAGCTTTTCGTATTTTCACTTCGACAGAGCTAAATCCACGTACATCGCCATGATTCTCTGCAATTTACGCTCGTCAACATCTTCCTTACGAAGCTGCTGCGTCCCACATTTGCCATCAGACTCATTTTTGATGAATGAAAGTGCTTTGGATCATTCTTCCTTGCTATAATTTGAAGCAAGTTCTTGGACGCGCCTTTCGTTCGTCTTTTCGGATCCATCTTCAAATGATAATCGTGGTCTTCATTTCTTTGGAACATTAGTCAAACCTTTCGTTTGGATAGGTGGACATGAAAAAGGTACATTGAACTCTGCTTCTAAGAATTGAGGACGATTTTGAACAAAAAATGCTTTCTTCCTACAGACACTTTTCAATTTTCTATTATAAAAAGGCATAAAAAAGTCAACCAATTTTTTTCTTATAACCATTAACTGACTTTCATCAAAAGAATACGTGGCCTTAATATTATCCGAAATCAAACCTACTTTGCAAGACATTTCTCATTGATTCCGAAAAAAATCAAACGTATTCAAGAAAAAATGGTCAAAATGTGTATTTGTTTATAAAAATTGTTCAAGTTATTATCTGTTTCTGTCGCTATTAAAAGTATGATAGCAAAGAGATTTTTGCAAGACATTTCGAATTAGTTCCACAAACAAAATAAAACCATTTCATAAAAAAATGGTCAAAATGTGCATTTGTTTGTAAAAATTGTTTAAATAATGTGCAATCATTAGTTATTCTTAACTTATTATAAGCGCATATAATTATCTGTGATACTTTTTACAAATGCTATGGGTTAAAATTTGCTAATCATTGCGACTGACGAAAAAATGTCTTTTGTTTATTAATTTGTTTATTACATTATTAACCATTTTTGTTGTTACTCTAGCCCACAGAAAATTATTTTTAGTTAGTTATTACATTGATTTCTGAACTTTGCAATGACTTTGAAAGTCTTAGAAGAAATGGTATCACGGAAAAGTTTAGCAACAAAACGTTGTATCTTTGTTGTTAAATAACAAATTTCTGTTGAGTCGAAATAAAATATCTGCAGTTACTCGTTATACCTGGAAGCCTTATAGTCATTTCTAAAAATAAAGGTGCTTTTTCCCACTGTGCGGCGTCGTCGTACGATTGTACGAGGCTGTAAAAGAAATTATAACATGTTTTCGAATCCCAGCGGAGCTAGAGAGGAATTTTTTGACAGCTATCGATAACTGTTTTAAGTTTAGACTAAGTAGATCTGTTAAAGCCGTGAACTTTATCGCACACAACCAAACGGTTAGATAGTCAAATCAACGTTAGGATTAGAAGGCTCTTATAGCCCCGAATGTTCTTGACACAATGAAACTCTTACACTTTTCATAACATAAGTAGATTTAATATAAATGAATATACAAATCACTTCATAATTATCTCGGATGATTTTCCTATCAATTTGAAACGACCGATCGCGAATATATTAGTGCGCGTGATACGATTGCGTACGAGCTCAAAAGGTGTCAGGCTCGGTCAACTCCCATGTAGAGAAATGGCGAATTTTTAGGACATAGGCGCGGGGACTGAGAGGCATCGAGGGGGGCGATATAAGTTCTCTGGCCCATCGCAGATGGCGCAAATTTTCAACGCCAAAGGGTGACATCGCGGGCACGGCAAATTGTTTGTTGTGGCTGTGCTGTCAAAATACACGTGAATTGAAAAATAAATAAAATAATTAATCATGGAGCGTAAATTTGTGCAGTGAGTGGATGTGGTAGCAAAAAAGTGGACGAGAAGGATTGTCATCCGCAACCGAGCCTGCTCCAATTTTAGGTTCCTGTCACTTTAAGGGTGTAAACTTGGACATTCTATTTCGCGGAACTAGATAATTTTTGTTAATCATACTTTTTTGGTCTGAATTCAGAAAAACTTCAGCTCAGGAGTAAACTTTTGTTTGATCTCTAAATGGTGCTTTCAATTTTACAGAATATTATTTCAGTCTCCTGAAAAATTCCCATTTTGTTGGTTATGTAGTTCTGTACTGCAATACTTCAAATAAAGGCAAAATGAACTGAATAAGAAACGTAAAATGGGAAATAGAATGATAATTATCCTTAATTTCTTATTTTTATTTCCTTATTTCCTGCATTTTGTCTTTATTCTTCGTTTTTTGTTGAATTATTTTAGTATTCAACACATGTAAGGAAGCGGCACATACATATACAGTAGGACCTGTCGAATCGGAACTCGTCGCATCGAAATCCTCGGAGGGCTGTAGTCCCCACTATAGAACCTCTCCACTAGCCATGAGAGGTAGGCGCATGCGCACAGAGTCGCTGTAGACGCCACACGATGGAAGTCAGTGCTGTAGGTACCAAAATTTAACAGCCTGTAACGGTCCGTCAAAGATTAGAGCCCCGAACATTTTGAGATACGTCACTACTAGGAGGTGTAGCTCAGATTTGTTTCTGCGACCTGCGTGATCGAAAGTGGAGACCCGGTCCGTCCCGATCCCAAGAGTTCTACTGTATAAAGACCAAGCCATGCACGCTTCTGTAGTTCTCTAGCTCATCGCAGATGGCGCTAAATTTCGCCATTTCTCTACACGGGAGTTGACCGAGCCTGAAAGGTGTCACGTTGACTCTCGCAATTTCTTAACCAACTGGAAGAGTCGTTCACGAAACGAGAAGTGACGTAAATCACACACACACACACACATATATATCCATTTGCTACGTTATAGCCACGTATTTAGATAGTCGCTGCGCCAGAGACGCCAGAATTGCTCAAGCTTTTGCTGAATTAAGTTCCAACGTTTGAGGTGTGATTCATTAGGATTCAAAATAGATGGCTCGGGTAAAGTGAGCGGTGCACCACCATTTAAAAAATATCCCGGCGTCAGAGATGCAAATTGATCTGTATCGTGACTGATAGATGCAACAGGGCGGGAATTTACACATGCTTGATTTTGAGGTTTGAGAGAGACATGTGAGTGTCAGGTTCCATCTCAAACCTTCAACGGCAAATCCACCGTTTAATTGAGGATCAGATAAAACCTGTCTAAACACCTTTTACAATCGCCCACTAGCCCCTACAAAATTGTTGGCGTTATCGCTGTAAATAATTTTTGGATAACCTCGACGACTACCGAAACGTCGAAGTGCTGCGGTAAATCCTTCAGTCATATAATCAGAAACGACCTCGATGTGGATAGCTGTAATACCTAGGCAAATGAAAATGCATATATATGCTTTATCAATTTTCGTGTTGCGGATCTTAGACAATTTGTAATTGAATAGTCCGGCATAGTCAATCCCTGTATGTGTGAAAGGAACAGACGGAGTTACGCGAGCTGAGGGTAACGAGCTCATAGTTTGAGATGCTGTATACGCGCGATGTCGAGAAATTTAATCCAGCCTTTGATGCATCGCTTTATTAAAGATCGTGCACGTACCATCCAAATTGTTTGGCGTAATACACGTACAGTCAATTGTGCTCCACTGTGAAGTGTGCGTAAATGAGCATGTCGTACAATTAGCGTACTGAGCCTATAATCCATCAAAATGATAGGATGCTTTTCAGCATACGATAAGGCGACATTTCAGCAAACGACCTCCTACTCGGATTAAACCAAAAGCATCCACGAGTGGATTTAGTTGCTTGATAACGCTCGTTTTTGAACAGAGTCCATCCTTTCTCAACATATTTAACTCTTTGGCTGATACGTCATTCTGAATTGGAACTAGTTACTAGTTTCCCTCGTAACGTCGGAGATAATTTAGTATTAAATTTATCAAGGGCTCGCTTAATTTTATATTTTATAAGTTTTAAACAGAAAGCCGTTACCCTCAATAATTTTGGCCAACTGGAAATCCACACAGATAAAGTCCGTTTGATATCAGACAATCCTGCATATGCAGGATTGTCAGACGTAGGCACATGATGCCATGAATCTTCTGGAACGCGAGTGAATATATCAAACACTCGATTAGCGACAAAAGTTGGCCATTTTGCCTCTGGCCTTTCGAGCCAAGCAAGAACAATTTTTGAGTCAGACCAACGATGAGTTGGAACAGACTCTGAATGTAACGCAGTTTGAACGTACTGTACAGCTTGCAGGGTTGCGTACGTAATATACCTTAGGTAATTTACGTAGTTTTTTACATGTAAATTACCTACGTAATTTACGTGTCTAGTTTCTTACATGTAATTTACGTTTTTAAGATGGCGACTGCGCTTATGTAGAAAATAAACATAACCTCATTCTTTAATACACCGAAGAAACTGACTGACTTGCTTGATATCTTCTTAATTTATTAAAAAATGTTTAGAGGTGGCAGGCCCACAAATTCCTTTTGGGAGGAGTTAAATTTTATTTTAAAGAGGGAAAATGGCAAAAATGTTTCTTTTTGTCCCGGGTGCAATCTCTTGATTTACTATTTTTTAAATGTTATAAAAAATAATTCATTTAACCTCGCACGTAATGCATTCCGGAATAAGTGAGGTTATATTATGCTCTTTTTCCTCACCCGCCACCGCCTCCCACCATTCAAGTCCGCCATTTTTTACGTTTATTACATTGTTTACTTATGCGACCCTGACCGCTTGTGTAAGCAACAGTGCTGCACATAGTTTCAAGCGGGGAATGCTGAGTTGCTTTAGAGGAGCAATTCGAGATTTTGCATATGTGAGGGACGTAATAAACCCGTCATTTGAGGAAATGAAAAAAAACATAGAGACGCAGCATATGCTTCAGTGGATGCATCAGCGAAACCGTGTATTTCTGTGTCCTTTGAATTTGATGTGCTACCTACCCAACGAGGAATAGACACAATTTCTAACTTCTTGAGCTCTGTGCAATACGATTGCTATTCATTATGCAAATAATCTGGCAGCACGTCATCCCAATGTGATTTTAGCGACCATAATCCCTGCATAACGATTTTTTCTCTGACACCTGTAGGAGTCAGATAACCAACCGGATCAAACATTCGAGTGATGGCAGATGTATGTATATTTATTGCTTCAAAGAATACAAAATTATGTGGCAAGGGAAGGCCACTATTGCAAAAATCAATAAAATTAAGATAAATACCAAATTATAGAAAAGTTATAATATCGTATGTACAATAGGTTTTTAGGTCATACTGGTTGAGTTCGGGCAGTGTACTGTTCGAATAGAGAGACAGCTCTAATTTTTAAACACGTACTTATAAAGTTATATATCGAGCGAAGCATTTCATGATTTATATTGGACAATAAGAAGTGAAGATTGTTCTCGGTTATCATACCAATGTTACACAAGTAATGATTTGTAATCGGCGAGTAGATTGCACATTTGGCGAGGATGTGTAAAAGATCTTCATTTTCTCTTAGATTACATCAACGTAGAAATTCTGTAATAGAATATTTGATCCCAAAGGATAAGATGAGGCCTCATCATAAGCCAGTTGTTTAATTACTTTCAAAGTAAGATATGAAACGGCTGCAGTTCTGTATGTTACAGTTCATAACCGGAATGACTGCGGCGAAATATCGGGATTATCGCGGTGGATAAGCGCCATCGCATGATAATCGTAGGGAGATCCGATTGTAACTTCGGCCCAGGGCCCCCACAAATTAGGGGCCTCCACAAATGTAACTAGTCTAGTCGGTAAGTACATTTTAGCCGGTCGTAGGGCCCCCGCACCTCTAAAGGCGGCCCTGCTTCGGCCCGAGAAGCATGTGGGAATTTAAACTCGTGTCGTTAGTTGTCAAACTTGAGGCGTTGAAGACTACGCGCAAGCGCGTTGTAGTTGAACTTTCTTTAGTAACATGGTGCTGAGATATATACACCAACTGCGTATCAGCATAGGGATCACCTGACGTGATGCGTTTTTATATGACCAATAAATTCATCCTCATTTATGAAATTTGAGTAAAGTAATTTATACTCAGGTTGAGCTGTTAATTTACGCTCGATATTAAACTGTTGTTTCCGTACGATAGTAAATGAAATTCCAATGTTAATTGGAGAACCTAATTTAAACGGTAAACGAACGATGTATCGACCTGTGTTATTACGAGAGTGAGTTTCAGAAAAAGGTTTTTCACATGGTTTTTCATCTTCCGTAATATGATTCACTTGTCGAACCTCCTCTACTTCTCAAAATTGATTGAGAAGCGAAGAAATCTCACTGCTTTGGCAGCAGTGATGAACAAAAACATTCCTCATCATATTATCAGAGGTACCCTCTAATGCCCCTATAATAATCCACCCGAAAATTGTGCCCTGAGCAATTGGAGCGTCTATGGGACCTTTCATTAAACTCTGTTCCATGATCGCAGAGTAAACATCAGCAGCGTACATAACATCAATCCGATTCTTGGAAAAAGGTTCAGTATCCTCGTAAGTTAGACCTTGCAAGTGAGGCCAAGAATCGATATCTATATCTTGTTTAGTAGGAGGCGCATAGCGAGTCCCACCTTGACAAACAAATGTGTCCAGTGTCAGTTTAATACTTGGATTGATTAGAGATTCTATATTGAGTGTTGCAATCGCAGTAGCAGTAGTCAAATGCGCTCCAGCTAAACCTTCTACAGTCGCATGAATACGACGATTGTTCAGAACAAGGATCACTCATTGCTCTCACAATTTGAGAGCGTCCGTTTGGACCTTTTAATAATACCCGAGCAGTGCCAAACATGGCAGTACATCGACGTCGTGTTCCTTGATAAGAAAGATGAGAGATGTTTTTTGTTTCTGGAATATTTTCAGACTTTAGGTTTGAATTATCACTATTATTGTTGTGATGAGGTACAGCGTAACGATGAAGTAATGAGTGATGCAATTTATTGTATATATTGCATGGATATTTGCTTGAACATTTATAGGGCCTATGGTCAGATCGAGTACAATTAAAACATAAATTATTTGTTTCTAATATTTCATAGCGTTGATCTAAGGTTTTAGTTTGAAATTATGGAAACATTGCGACTATGTGTTGATATTTACATAAAACACATATATTAGTTAAGTTAGCTGAGCTTCATTCGACTGGAAGCTTAGCATTTGATTTGTCAGTAGTCGTGTGATGTGATTTTATATTTTTATTTTTACATTGATTTTTAGTATTCTGCTTTTTAGGTTGTATAGTTTCTAACGCGTAAATCCGTTTTTTCAAAAAAGCTTCGAATTCGCTAATTTCTGGATTCTCGTTAATATTGCACAAAGATAATTCCAAGGCTTTCCTGGTTTGCTTATCAAATCGATTTACAATGTGATGTATAAATAACCAATCGCGTTGAACTTTTGCCCCACATAAATTATCAAGTGAATCGATCGCTATTTTATACTTATTATAAATAGAATTTAGAATTTATTTATTAAGTCTCTAGGGCTAAACAGCCTGTAAGGAACAAATTTTACATATTTTTTACAACAAAAATGTGACAACTCTGGTCAAACGGTAATTATGACGTTGGTAAAACAATAATAATCACAGGTGGATAAAGATAAAAAAGAATATATCATATAATGAATCTGAGTCATATATGCTAATACAAGCTACTGGTTGGCAAAACGTATATCATTAGAGAAGTTAAGACTTAATTGTTAGATAACTGATTTAAATTATAGATCGAATTGCAAATATTTAATTGTTATAATAATACGGCGTAAAACCTTACTAAAAGTTTGATAAATTAACAATACACAATTCACCCGTACGAAATTTTGAGAATAGAATTATCAGTGCTAAATAAAAAGTTAAAGAATAGCTTTTTAAAGTGATAAGACGAAGGTGCATTCCTAATTGATTCAGGTATCTTATTCCAAGGACGAGCTCCCCTCACCATAAAGGATCTTTGCAACTTACACGATTTGTGACTTGCAACTGTAAGGACCATTTTTCTTACACGAAGCCTAGACTGAGCAAGTAAAGTCACAGTTCTATTTTCAAAGAGATCTAAAAGATATTGAGGGGTTTTGTTATAAAAGAGATTGTAAATTAGATTGCCCATAAAAAATTGTCTTCTCTTGGCCACATTAAGAAATCCCGCCCGTTGCCGTTATAGAGTAATGTGTTCTTACTTCGGTACATCATAGATAAATCGTATGCAGGCATTAAGTGCTCGCTCGAGTTTAGAATTCAGTTCATCTGTGATATCATCGTACATAATACATCCATAATTACAAAACGGGAGAATAAGACTCTTAACAAGTAGGATACGAGTTGAAGTTGGCAAGGATTCCTTGTTCCTTTTAAGCTCTTGGAGTACTCTAAACGTATTCCTCGAGATTTCAAGAATTTGCTCTTTCCAAGAGAGGGTACGGTTGAGGATGTACCCTAAATCCCTCACCGAATCAACGAAGGCAATGTCAAGGCCATCAACCCTAAGGTGAGGGATGGTAGCAGTGGACGGGGAAGAGGACTGTCCAATAATAATTGCTTTAGTTTTTGAAGAGTTCAGCGTTAACCTATTGTTTAGTGCCCATTGATTCACTATATAAATATCCTTCTGAACTCTCGCAATCAAACGATCAATGGGTCCAATTAGCGAGCACCAAGTCACTGAGTATTGATTTTCCGTGGTAACAGCTGAGGTTCATAACAGAAGCCAGTCAGCGTCTGATAAGAATACATACTTACAGCCGCGAAGGTTCTTGACACACTCTTATACTTTTCATAACATGAGTACATTTAATATAAATGAATATACAAATCACTTCATAATTATCTCTGATGATTTTTCTATCAATTTGAAACAGCCGATCGCGAATATATTAGTGCGTGTGATATGATCGCGTACGAGCTTAAAAGGTGTCACGATGACTGTCGCCATTTCTTAACCAAATGAAAGAGTCGTTTACGAAACGGGAAGTGACGTAAATCATATATATCTTAAACAGACATTTACGTTACACGCGTAAACAAGATCAAAAACCATCATTACACTGGTTAATAAACATAACATCAACACTCAGTGGTTTTTATTGTTTGGTTATTTACCGGAAGGTCGCTTTAAATAAAGGAATATAATTTATAAATTAAATTGTCATATTTTTTGTTGGAATTTGAAAACCATTTTTTTTACAAAGATTTGGAAAATTTCAAAAAAATTTATTAGTTAGTATACCATTAAGCCCTTTCGATTTAAGCGTTACTCATTCGATTCTAGCATCGGGGTTATATATTTTTAGATCAATCTAGAATTACCGTGTTGCTTGTTTAAATAGCACGTTCGTTCCGCAACACTGCTTCGACCCAGGTCGCTGAACAATCTCTCTGGCAATCACCACAAGCAAAGAGCTTCACGAAATCATCATGTGTCATAGATAACATAAAAATACGCAGACTTACTAATAATCACATAGTAAGATCCATCTCTTTATTTTAATCACGTTCACTAAGTAAATCGTTCCACGTGGGCCCATTAGTATCCAAAGTCTTTAGTTTCAAGCGTCTCTTACTCTACTCTTCATCCCACATTTCTGATAAACTATTATTATTCACACTTTCCTGTCCTGTAGCATACAACTTTAGCTCTTTCATCATGCAAACTCTTGTGTTTCTATGACTTTTTATATCTTGACGCCTTAGAGTTTTTCTCTCAACATGCCCAAACCGTGTTAACTTTACTATTATCCTTTTATTCGTAGGCCCAGATTTCGCTACCGTACAAGACAGTGGGTACCAGTACAGAATTATGTATTGCAATTTTAGCCTTTTTGTTATGATTTTATTTCGGGCAATGGCTTCTACACTGCCGATAACCTTCCTATCCTTCTTCCAAGATACACGTAATTATCAACTTGTTCTATCCTCTCCTCGTCTAAGGCAATGTTGCATACTGTTTTCTCACCCTTCCCTTCAAACAGCATCAATTTTATTTTATTTGCCTTAATTTTGAGGCCCATGTTCTTCATGCTTGTATTCAGTCTTCTGTCGAAGAGGGTCGTTCTTAGACACTTATCTGTGAAGGAGATAAACAGCCAAGAGGACAACACATCCTTTCCTAACATCTTTTCTAATATCAAGCCAATCGCTCAGTTGTCAATTTACCCTTACCCTTATATTACTATCTGCATGTATTTGTGTATTGCTTTTAAGAAGCCAACCATTGACTCCATACACTTTCAGGACTTCCCAAAGCTTAATTCTGTCGGCCTTATCAAATGCTTTTTCCGGGTTAACAAATGCACAGAAAACTTGTTTTGTTTACTCTCAAACATTTTCCGTAATTTGTCTCAAGCTAAATATTAGATCTGCACATGATCCTCCTGACATAAATCCACATTTGTTTTCCCAGATCTTTTTTTCTGTTATTTGCATTACCCTATGAATAAGTATTTTTGAGTAATAAACAAAATGTAGATTTCTTTTGTCCAACTTTTCTGTAAAAAACTCGTTTTTGAAATAACCTTCGAAAATATTGCAATTAAATTGGAAAACTTTGGTCCATTATCCCAGAAAACATGGCTATATAATAGTTATTTAACTGTTACATAACAGATTGTAACATTTTGCATAACTGGTGAGTCACATGTGACTCAAAATGTCACACTCTGCTCTGTGACTCTGTGACATAACACTGTAAAAACAAAGTCAGGGCTAGTTTCAGGTATTACAATAAAACTGAGAAAAAACAGTCTCGAGTGGTACTAAAATGAGACCACTGGTGGGATCCCAGAATCATTTGTTTTACATTAAAAATAACAGCATGAAGTTATCCTATTCAAAAACAGGACACGAAAAAAATGATACCGTTAAAAAAGGGGATCTCTAGTTTGTACATTGAAGTTTTGTAACACTTAATTTTTGAGCACTTAATTTTTATTAGAATTTCACAATTACTCGCACGCTCACTTACAAACATAATCGCACGCTCAAACGCGTCAAAAAATCGCACCCGCTGGGGATTCGAACCCTGCCTAAACAACCTAAACCAAAGCCGATAAACTTAACGTAGCGTACTCTCTAGCCAACTGAGCAAATGAATCGCTAGTATCTTGTCGACCAAATCTTAGCCAAGCTTTTTCGCTGAAAAGCCAGGGCTAATGGAGGAATTCTTTTCAATTTTTTTTAGTTTTCCGTTTTACACATTTTATGAATATGTAGATTTAAAAACGTTTGATGTAAAAATTTAATGTTATTGCTGAATTAGCAATATCAACAATATTTTTGATCCAGAATAAAAGTTATTTCCGGGAATAATAATCACTTTTTGACTGTTTTTATATTAACAGGCTTTTATAGATTAAGTGCATATGATGTTTCAAATTCATGGAATTCATCAAGTTTAAAATTATGTCATAAGTGCTATGCAAAAATATTAAATTTTATGTTAGAACTGCCATCTAACACCCTTATAAAAACTGATGTAAATGTATTTAAAAGTTGAAGGGAGATAAAGATTTTGTTTTCAAGATACTCACAATCGATTTATATCGAATTGAAATACTTTTTGAACAAAAATAATTATAGCCAAAATTTATTTATTGTTTCTGCCCTTCGTAAAATACATATTTTACTTATATTATATAATAAGTGAATCTTTTTATTCCATTTAAGGCAGGATTCTACTTTCGGACGCGCGAAAAAAATGCTATTTTTGTAAATTTTTTTTAAACATTAACAAAGATATTGATGCAGGGTTTGTTATGCTTAATAAATATACTCTTAAAATACATTAAAGAAATTTGTTAAGTTTATTTCATGGGATCTATATACATTTAAGTGGCACTTTTTTGAAACCACGTTCTTTACCGCTTGTTAAAAAAAATCTCCGAAACTACCGAATCGATTGGTCTGAAATTTATACCACATATTCTATACATATACATCAACCGGTTGTAGCAGATTTATATGAAAATTGTTATTTTCACTGTTATTTTTTTGCAAAAAATAAGCCACCAGTTGATGTATGTGTATAGAATATGTGGTAAAAATTTCAGACCAATCGATTCGGTAGTTTCGGAGATTTTTTTAACAAGCGGTAAAAAACTTGGTTTCGAGGAAGTGCCATTTAAATGTATATAGAGCGCATAAAATAAACTAAAAATCAACTAAAAAAAACATCAATATCTTTCTTAATGTTTTAACCCATTAACGACCAAGAACTACAATTTTTTAACTTTTGTTCAAGCCTCATTCTCATGACTAAAACAGAGAAATTTCCAAACGAAAACCATGTTTCCTTGTAGTTTTGGGTATGCTATTCAAGAATCCGTGGTCAGAATGGAGTTTCGTCCAGTAGGAGATCCAATATGGCGCCAAATTTGGAGAAAAGTACCGAAAAATCGGAAATTTTTTTTTTATAATTTTTTTTCGAGCCAAAAGAATATTGGGACTCGACCCTAACTATGATCAACGGTGATCGGAATAGTTGAACTGCAAGAAAAAACTTGTCTCTCCGATCTCGAATAGACATACCCTTCGCAAAATGGCGCATCCGAAATGGCGGACATGAAATTTTGGAAACTCCACGATTTTCGCACAACTCTGTACTCGGGGGTTTTCGGGGTCGCAGATTATAAATTTTACATCGAATTTTTGAAATTCAAAATGGAGTACCCAATATGGCGGACTTGAAATTTTGGAAACTATAAGATTTTCGCACAACTCTGTACTCGGGGGTTTTCGGGGTCGCTGATTATGAATTCGACATCGCATTTTTGAAATTAAAAATGGCGGACCCAATATGGCGAACATTAAATTTTGGTAACTATAAGATTTTCGCACAACTCTGTACTCGGGGTTTTTCGGGGTTGCTGATTATGAATTTGACATCGAATTTTTGAAATTCAAAGTGGCGGATCCAATATGGCATCCACCGCGTACTCCACATAGGTAGGAACAGAACTTCTTTTGGATTTTCATTTTTTGTGCATCAGAACAAATGAATAGCTCCCCAGGCATCCTCGGGTCGTTTGTATCGGATCTTCATTTGCTTTATGCACGATATTCAAATCGAGTTGTAAAAGACACGTTCAACATTCCGTTGTGAATTGATTGGACCAGTTTCAATACCAAGTTCCTGGAAAATTCAGTTATTTATTTTTACTGCCATCGCCATGTCGCAAACAAAACGCAAAAGACGTTCGGTTCCTACCTATGTGGAGTACGCGGTGGATTCCAAAATTTAATGTCTGCCATATTGGGTTCGCCATTTTGAATCCTAAAAATTCGATGTCAAATTCAAAATCAGTGACCTCGAAAACTTTCGAGTACAGAGTTGTGCGAAAATCGTAGAGCTTCAAAAATTTCATGCCCGCCATATTGGATCCGCCATTTTGATCGACCTACGATCGACTCGATCCGCCAAAACCTATTTCTGTATCGTACCTTTTTGCGCAAGTTTCACTTTCAGAGTCTTGTCGTGTATACAATTTTTCGTCTATGTTGTCTTTTCGGTTTTTGTGTCCAAACTGTCGGTGCTGTAACGGTCTGATTTTTGGCAAAGTTTGCCGAAGGTGTACCTTAAATCGGTTTATTGCTATTTAAACGACTTTGTTCAGCTTTGCTAAGTTTGGAAAGGATTACGGACTCCATACAAATTCATGTAATTGAAAGATAACCTGAGATTTGTGGGCAAGGGTAGATTCAAACAGGTAGAAAGCTGAACTCTGGTTGTCAAAACTGTTCTAAGAGTTTCTGCCCATGAGTCTGTTGTAATAATGTTAGCAGTATTCGAAGCCACTGTAGTGACAACTGTAGTCGCTGCTGTACTTACGCCTATGCTTTCTTAAGATTCCGTGACGGGGGCTTATATTGTTATTACGTTATATGCACGGGATCTCAACTCCGCAATTAAGTCCTCTCGTTTAATTTGTAAATAAATTTTCAAAGTAGCCGAAGTAACCGAAATGTAATCTGAAGCATATGAGGGTAGACCCTTTAAAATTTTGATACCCTTGTGTATCCTGGAATATCTCTCTTTGCGCGAAGCCACCATTTCAACAGACAATATTTGTAAAGCTTTCATGATTTCATGACTAACTAATTCCGAGATTATTCGTTTTACTTCAGTGAAGGCCGAAACGTTCGAAATTGCTTCAATGAACGCCATTCGGCTGATATGTCTAACTTACTGGTGCAGTTACTGCCTTGAGTGTCAGATGTTTTCCCGCAATCGCGGGGCAGTGACAAACCATATGAATATCTGTCTCATCATCCTTTCCGCACAAGCGACAGAGGGGGCTATCTGTGAGCCCTGCCTTATGTCTGTGATAGCCGAGGTCTCCATTTCCTAGAAAAATTTCTGTTAAGACCATCTGATGTTGCTCAGTCAGTCAACTGTTGATTTCTTCAGTCCCTAACCTATTGGAAATGCCAGGCATCCGAAGTAGAGTCACTCAGTTTTCCTTCGCTAGATTGTTCAGTGCCTCAAAACACTCCCATACTAGTAGCGACGTAGTCGTTGTTCCATTCAGAGGCATTATAGCAGCCTTGCTGTCGGAGCAGATAAGGATGTTTCTTTTGTTGCCATACTCCTATGCCTTGTAGGTGCACTGAAGCACAGTTATAATCTCAGAATGTAGGACTGTGGCGTAGGGTTCCATCAGGATTTTGAAGGCCATTCCATTCCTTCTACAATATACACCGCCTCCTGCTTTCTTCTTGTTCCTGGAGCCATCTATAAACCAGTTGTCTCCATCACTAGTCAAGTGTGCCTCGCCGTTAATCCATTCCTCTCTCATCATTAGGCTAACACGATACTTTTTGTCAAAGAGATAGCGAATCAGCGGTTTGTCCCTGAGCCTCTAACATTTATCTTGTCTTTCTGGACCTGTAGACGCGAATCAAGATCATCCACTTGTGAGTTCACAGAAGTGGAGCCCTCTTTATCATCTTAGGATCAAAATTTTTTATCTCCCTGCTGTGATCAACCGCAGAATTCTGCCAACACCCACAGTACGTTGCGACTTTTTTACATACACATTTTTTCCGTGTATATTTTTATATAAGCTTGATTTTGTTTATTAATTATGTGCCAGTAAACCTCAGATATATCAGGGTCTTCAAGTGTTTGTTCCATTTTAATTCTAGCTTGACAAAATTATAGTGTTATATAAGAGGCATTTTGTGCCCAAAGGACTAAAAAAATTTCTCAAAATTACGGGAGTTACGCCATGTTGAGTTTCGAGATCACATTTTTGTTGAATTATCGATAGTTCTAAAACGGTAAAACGAATCTTAATGAAACTTTAAGGAATTATAGAAAAATTATACGAATTAATATTATGACATAGAATAATTTTTTTTGAAAATGTTGATAGTGACTCTTCTGGATCACGAGATATCCTCATTTTAGTGACACCGTGCGCTGACACCATGCTGTCCTCCCAGTGTGCCCTCAAACACGCCGCGACGTGTGTATGTAAATCCAGAGTAAACTAGATATGT
>CAKNWU010211204.1:364-12077 GCA_932072015.1 Andricus quercustozae | reverse complement strand
AAATAAGAACTACGCACATTCATGTTCGTAAATGCATTTATAGGTTATATAAATATATTAAGTTTAAGAAAATATATACATATAGAAAATTTCAAAAATATTATGAATAAGTATTTTTAGATTGTTAAATAAACATTTTTCTTCTTCAAAAACCTTTGTTAATGAAATATAAATTTATCTTTTGAATTCAAAGAAAATATACTATTAATAACAAAATATACGCAATAGTATTTTTTCTAACCTTACATCACAAACTATGTAATTTCTGATATTAATGTGCGATTTATAATAATTAGCTACTTTAATTTCAATAATTTGTAATGATGCCCGTCTTAAATCGCGCGCCAACAGCGACCAATGAGGGCCGCTATGCCGGGCAAGCGCAGTAGCTCAACATGCCAAAGTTGGGAACACTGACCAAATACATGGGGTGATACCACTCTTTACCATTCTTTCGTGGTGGAGACATTATTTTGTTTCGATATGGTCGAGAAACTGTCAGAAACTGTGGCAGAAAGTCGAAGACTGGAAGCTGTCGAAGTGACTGGAAGAGATTAATTTGGTTTTCCCGAACACAGCGTTTACTAAATCATTTACGGCAAATTCTAAATAATCGGGAATTGATACAGAAAGTCTATGTTTTTTATAACAAGCACTTAAGACCAATTGTTTAAGCGATTTCGATTCTCTGTTAACTTTGGAAAAGTATGCAAGTATTACTGTTATATTTACTAAATTATTTGCTTAGTGATAATGTATATTAGATAATTAATGTCAAGAATGTAACAATATTTCATTTATGAGTATTGTATTTTGCTGGATTGATTCCTGTATACATTTTTATACAGGTTATGGATATACAATGAGAATTCTTTTTCTTCACGTTTACAGTTGTCAACATCATAATGGCAAATAAAGGGAATCCAACTTTGCCAATACCCGTTGACTTCATAGATTTAACTCAAGATTCCCCAATCAACCTGTCCAGGAGAGAAAACAAAAATCCACCTACTCTCAACAATTCCACAAGGCGTTTATTTCGAAATAGAGGTGGTTACATTCAAGAATTGTAAGTTCGCTTGTTGTTCTACATTTTCAGTTTTTGGCAAAGACAAATATAAAGCCTTTTCCTCAATAAAAGATATCAGATTTTTAAATCTTTATCACCATTGACGACAGTCGGAAAATACATTTCTTACACAATAGATTTGTGTTTTAGTGTCGATTCGGAAATAATATAAAGAACAATGTGTCTCGAAGGGCGTTGAATTTCGTCTGTAGGTCCGGCTAAACGGATAAAAAACCTCTAAGTATTTTGTTCAGCTATAAGATATTTTAAAAATACTGGTGAATGGCAGTACCCACAGTAGAATTGGTCAAATCGAATCAGCCGTTGATACAGTTTTTTAGGGACCCTAAATGGGGGTCTGGTTCGGTAACCAGATTATTTCAATCAAAATTAAACCAATTTCAAGCACTTTCAAAACTCAAAACAAAATTTTGTTATGAGTTTCGAAATTTTTGAGTGATCTGATTTAAAAAATTTTTACGAAATAGCAAAAAAAAAATTATAAAACCAAATACAAAATTTAATTGATGCTTTTTTATCTATTCTTTATATTCTAAGCTTCGGATTGTACATTTTGTACTTTTTTCGACTTTTTGAAAATAAATATTTCAAAATTGTATCAATTAGTTGAACATTTTAAAGTCGAAAGCGTCCAAAATTAAATAATTTCAAATTTAATTATTAAAAAGTTAATCGTAGGAGAAGGGGGCCGAAAGATATCGCTATGATTTGTCATAGAAGTAATTTAAGTCACACCACTAATTTTTGATAGTTTTTTGTGGGCTTTAATGTTGTCTGAATGAGAGATGTCGCAATGTGACTTGCCGGGGGTTGGAATGGTCCAGACGCATGCGCAGTACGAAAAGATACCAAAATTGGGAGCACTGCAGTCTCTCTGTCTACCTAATACGATAGAAAAAGAGGTTTTAAAGCACTCTTATCGAATTCGATCGCACGAAATGACCCGATCGGTCGGATGGCTTCAAGCATCGGAGACCCACTGCTGTTCGATGCGAGCCCGCTATCTTGTTTATTCGCTATGCAAACGTGTGTGCTTCCCGCTTGAGAGTGAACTGACGCAACATTGTGACGTAGTTACCCAGCTAGGCCGTTAAGGTACAGCGCTTTATCGCTACGCTACTAAAGGCATATCCTCCCCTTTCGGTCCCGCGGCTGCTCTCACCCGTAATCGCGGCGCGGCGTCAATTTTCTGAAGGCTCCAATCAAGGTGGTTGAAATTGAAGTTCGACTGTATTATTATAAAAAATGTTCTGGATTTTAAAGTGCGCATGCGTGAGAGAAAGCACGCCGGGAAACAAATAGCGTGGTAGCCGTTTTTGGGCTATGGACGCGAGAGCTTCGGCAGTGTGCAGCGTAGTTAGAAACAAAACGGCTGGTACATAGGGCGCTCGGAAAGTTTTGTCCTATAGACTTACCTTTAGAGTCTTTCATAATACTCTCCACCATACTTGATGCATCTTTCTATACGTTTAAACCAATCAAAAAACTAGGCTTTCCACGTTTCTTCTGAGAGATCCGCGCATTCTTGATCTCACGCTGCCAGAAGCTCGTCATCGCTGGAAAAACGCCTTCCCTTGAGGTGTTTTTTGACTTCTGGAATTAAGCCAAAGTCACAGGGGGCAAGATCTGGACTGTACGGAGGGTGATCCAAAAGTGTTACACCAGACTTGACCAGAAAAGCGCCCGCGATCTTTGACTTGTGCGCTGGAGCGTTATCATGGTTCAATCATTTTGGCAAACATATTTGGGTTCACCAGGAACTAGTGACTGTCCTGTTTTTCTAATACGACTCTTTCCATAATACCACGTTTTCCAAAGAATGCGGCAATCTTGCGTTTCTTTGTCGAACGTGATTTTCGGACCGCTACTGGAGTTTCTTCGTTTTTGGAGAGCCACACCTTGCTCTGGGATTTTCTTGGTAGGTTTTAATAGTACAGCCAAGTTTTAGCGCCTGTTATGATGCTGCCAACATCACTAGATGACCCGGACTCAAAGCGTTTGTGAATCTTTATGCACCATTCCACCCTATTGTGATTCTGCTCGTCGGTCAGTTAGTGGGGCACCCAGAGCGAACGAACCTTCTTTACTTCTAGGTGCTTGTGCAGGATATAATAAACAGATGTTTCACTAATCTGCACTAGTTCCTGAATCTAACAGTAGGTGATACGCCTATCTTCGTTTAAGAGTTTCTCGGCAGCAGCTACGTTATCTGTCGTCACTTTTTCTGCTGGAAGACCGGAGCGCGAGTCGTTCTCCACTCTAAAATGGTAACTTATAAATTGTGTATACCATTGTGTTATGGTCTTTAAGGAAGGACAATATTCCCCCAAAACATGAGTCATTTCTTCGAAACACTGTTATGCACTTAAATTGCGTACAAAATTGTAACGTATAACCACGCCATATTCGGTTTTCGTCGACGTCGCCATTTCCCGTTGTTTCCTCACTGAGTCCTCGGAAAGTACTGGTCACAGCAAATTGGATTAGGCTTCACCAACCTAATTTTTCACGCTGTTTCGATTAGTGAAACATTCATTTAGCTGCGACCAATAAAAAATGAATAGGAGAAAACTTTCCGACTGCCCTATGTATTAGCGAAAAGGGATCGTAATTGTTTGCTCGTGTAAACGTCAAGTATTTACTTCAAAACTGATTGAAAAGAAAGTATTGAAGCGCGTTCCTCCGTTTCTCGGATTTTCCCTAGCCTCACAGCCTTTTCGGGTTTTACGCACTATTTAACTTTATGTAACTTTATATCTTCAATTTTAGTGAAAATTTACATTTTATATTAAAAACAATCCACTCGCTCAAGCCATTTCTGTCCCACTCTCCATCCGGACATATATTTAAGGTTAAATTGATAAAAAATTAGAAGTTGGATGTTGAACGAGTTGAATTAACCCTTCCGCCGGAACATATTTTTTTCAACTATTTAACGGTATATCCGTCGGGGAGACGGATACCTTGGTTTTTTTAATAACTTCGCCAAAACTAATATTTCACAATAGTCTACGTTTACGTCTTTTACGTCCTCGGGGCCTCTAATCCTTATCTAGCAACAACTTTTCAGATGCTATTCGCCTGACAGACGGATTTTCCGGCAGAAGGGTTAAGACGGATTTCATGTGCGCGGAAGATAGTGACTCGTGGAATGATAGTCATGAGTTTGAGCAGTTTCAAAAGCAATTGTTAAATTCAGGAGGCGTGATCATGCACATGTCTCATGTGTTAGATGATGAGGAAGGGATTGCGGAGTTGGAGGCCGAGGATGAAAGGCGAAGGTTCCAACGGGTCAGGAAAAAACAATTCTTCGAGACTGAAGCAAATTGGCTTAGGGCGACGCCGTAGCAAGTTCAGAAGGATGCTCCTTTGGCGGATCCACGAAGGGCTGGGAGAGCGACTAGTAGTGAGAATCATGATGAAACAGGTAGTATTGCAGAGGGCGTCCTGCGCGCACTTTCATCGATAGAGGACGCGTTATCACAACTGCATACCTCTATAATAGCACAAGCACAGCATCAACAAGAAATGACAGGTAGGGGAGTACCCTACTGAAACGCTAGACGATTTCTAGATAAGATTGTCAAGGAGCACATCATCTAGAATTGAAACCTTTCTAGATAATACTAGACGAATGCTAGACTCAAAAGGGTCGCAGGTTCAACTTAATAGACACAACTAGATCAACTCTAGACAAACCCTAGACAAGGCGACCGCAATAAAATGGTCCTAGACTTTCGCTAGGGAAGCTGATTCTAGAAAATATATAAAAATAATCTAGATTTCCGATAGGGTACAGCAGATTATTGGAGACCCTAGTGCTTTAATTCGCGAATTCCATGGAACGGAAACACCTGAACAAGCGCGTTCTTGGTTGCGAGAGACTAGAAACTCTGCCACTCTGTAAGAGTGGACAGTTGCAGTGACCTTTAGTGTTGCCAAAGCGCGGTTGAGGGGAGCCGCAGTGAACTGTTTGATGTCAAAATCAGCTGAATTAAGAGATTTCAAAACTTTTACAAATGCGTTTTAGTCAAAATTACTACTTGGCTGCCCCGGCCTTGTATCGATGCGCGCGCTGTAATCATGCGTACGTCCTTGCATTTGCGCATTATAAATGCCAGTGTTTTTCAAGTGTTTTTTTTTTGACATACGAACCGGTAAGAACATGGCGAACGTTGGAAAAGGTAATCGAATATCGTGAAAAATATAACATTTCCTTGAAATAGTACAATTTGCCAACTAAAAATCAGTCTAATAGAATTAAAAAACGACTCAAATATTTCGCGGAATATTGAGCATTGTTCCATGACGTCACGATCATGATAGGGTCTGAATAGTAATAATTTTCAAGTGTAGAATGCATTTGCGCAGTTCTGATTCATCCTTTTATTGCACGGAGAAAAATAGATATTAAGACTCAATATCTCGATTTTTAACTATAGGACAATGATCTAGATATTTAGGTGTAATATGTTAATATTAAAATTTAATATCCAGATAGTAAAGTTTAATATCTCAATATTTTTATATTCAGAGTTTTTAATATCTTTATATTGAATTTTAACATCAAAATATTCCAGCTTAATATCTAAATCGTTGTCCTATAGTTAAGAATCTAGATTTTGAATCTTAATATCCATTTTTCTCCGGGCGGTTGAAGACCTTTTATTTTCACGAAATACAATCAACTATTAAAATTTGAGGTTAGAGTACCCGACCCTAATCAAATCGATATGATACACTAACCTCAAATTGTTAATATTTTATTTTATTTCTTGTCACTGAAAGGTCGTCAACCGACAAAAGAATGGAACATGACTGAGAAAATACATTCTATACTTGAATAATATTACTATTCGTACATTTATGACTCACTTTTACGTTTAGAATATTTTTTCAAAAAAGTCGTATGCATTCTCATGACGTCATGATAAAATACTCCATTCAAACAAACGAGGGCTTCCCGCTATTCGGGCCTCTTTTTAATTGGTCAGCCACTGAATCCGGCGAGACCGTCCAGCGACCGTGATGGGAGGTGTCAGAACTGCGCCACTTAGAATATCCCAGCATGGGGGACTTGGAATAGGTAAGTCTTGGAATATGTGCGCGTTGGAATAAGCAAGAATTCACTGTATATGAATTTGTGAAATCAAAGTTGGCCAAGTTATTTTTGGAAAAAATATTCATGATAATAGTTTATAGTGCACAAGGCAGCGAAGTAGTCTTTTTACGGTCGAGCGTGAGTTCTTGTAAACACGCGAGACCGTTAAAAAACTTCGCTGCCTGGTACACACGATATTTTATGCAATAAGAGTATGGCTTCCGAGTTTTCATATGAAATTGCGTGTCAGGTTTGAGGTTAGTTTAAAAGGACGAATACCACGCAGAACAGTGCGCGCGAGTCGAAGTAACGAACGCACATTCGCACACATACGCCGCGGCCGTCAAAGTGCACTTTACTGGCCTATGCAGCAAATGACCCCCACCACTGACAAAGACCTAATTTTCTGCTTCAAATCACGGCGAGAAAACAAAGAAAACATACTCGTATCACATAAAATATATAATGAAACTCTTTTATAAGTGCACTATGGAACATTTTTAATAAATTTCAAAAAGCCACATTAGACGATATAAAACTTGGCGTGATTGAATTTTAGGGGTCGTCCATAAACTGCGTTACCAATTTTAGGCTATTTTTAATCCCCCCCCCCATCTCCCCTCGTTGACAACCGTGGTTTTGTCTTACACCCCCGTCCCAGAAAAGTTGTGCAGCTCAAAATTCTATCAAAACATAGGAAAGAGGGTTATTTTTAACGAAAAAAGGATAATAATGGAGGAATAAATTCTTTCAAATAAAATTAATGTAAATACCATGTTGAATACAATATGAGGACTTCCGTTTCCGGCATAAAAGGGTTAGGTGGCGGTGATTTTGTGGTGCAGATTTTAGCGAAATTGAAGTGGAATTTGAGGTGAGTTGATGGGAGAAATGTGTTTGAGCGTTTTGTTAGTGTTAGATTGCATGTAAAATATAATAGAAGTGAAGACGTTGATGATAATTTGTGAGCTTGAGACTGTTTTGGGTAGGCAGCGACAGGGAGGGAAAGGTAGAGAGAAGAGCGGAAGAAGTTACAGGAGCAAGGTGGGGTAGCGCCGTGAATATAGAATTAACGAAAGTTATAGGCCGGAGCGAGGAAGTAGTGAAGATAAAGTAGAAGCAGGATCCACCCTAAAAAATCCGAAAATGTACCGAAAACCATCGGGAAAAGACCAACATGAAGGGGGGGGGGGGGAGACGAAGAATAGTTTAAACTTACAGGTCCAATAGAAAAAGAAAATTTGCAGTTAGATTACATGCGTAAAATGATAGTTAGAAGTAATGGGGATATATGAAGGAAATTAGGAGAAAAGGGTAGAGGAAATAAGGTAAGAAAGTAGGCAGGAAATGGCCGATCTTAGGAAAGAAATGAGGAAATGGGAAGAAGTTAGGGAAAAGCTAGAAAAAAGAATGCAGACGCTGGAGCAAAGACTAGAAAATAAGGAAGAGACGAATAAAAAGGTAGAGGAGTTGGAAGGTAGAATAAAAGAAAAGAAAGCTCAAACCGTGATTTTGGAGTTGGGGAGAGTGGGAATAAGGAGAAAGAAAGACTGAGAAAAAGACAGCAAAGGATAGAAAAGATAGAGAGAGAAGAAAGAAAAAGAAACATAGTGATAAAGGGTCTAATATTAGAGGGAAGGAGCTGATCGAAGGAGTAGAAGAAGTACTAAAAAGGATTGGTGCTAAGGTAGAGATAGAGGAAGTGCGAAGTGTAGTAAGGGAAGAGCGAACAGGGGAGAGAATGGTACGCGTGAAACTAACAAAATGAGAACATAAGAAGGAAGTCATGACAAAGAAGAGGGTATTATATGGAAACTCGGAGAGAATAGAGGATGATTTGATGTGGGTAGAAAGCAATATTCAGTATAAGTTAAGGAAAATAGAGGAAGTGGAAAGAACATAGGGAAGAAGAACGTGGGTTAAGGTCATGTAACGAGTGGGTCACGTGACCGGCTTCCTACCTTACCGACACGTTTTTTATTTGTAAAAAACTTTTAGATTATGAAGAAGTTACAAATGGCAAGTTCAAAATGCAAAGAGGAAAAAAAGGCAGAGCAATGTGAGGAATGGTGATGGGAGTAAGTAACGAATTTATAACAGAGAAGGATAAAAAAGTAATGAAATAACACAACGATGGACTAACAGTAGAAGAGATAAATATGGTAGGAGAGAGGTGGAAGATAGTGGGGGTCTATGTGAACGGAGATATGCAGGAGAAATGAGAAGAGAAAAGAGAACTGATGGAAGAAAATAAGCAAGAGATTAGGCTTATATTAGGAGGAGATTTTAATGCGAGAACAGGAGATAGAGGAGGAAGAGAATGGGGTGGAGAGCGAGGAAGAAAATCCAAAGACAAGGTACCGAATGGGGAGGGAAAGAAACTGTTAAATAGCCTAGGGGAGATGCGATGGCTTACCCTAAACTGAAGTATAGAGGGGGATGAGTTAGGGGAATATAAACGTTCAGGAGGAAAGAGGGGAACGGTAATTGATTATGTGGTAGTGGACGAAGAGGTAAGGGAAACGGAAGTATAGAGGGGGATGAGTTAGGGGAATATAAACGTTCAGGAGGAAAGAGGGGAACGGTAATTGATTATGTGGTAGTGGACGAAGAGGTAAGGGAGAAAACTGAAGGTAGGGGACTATATAGATTCGGATCACTTTCCCATAATAGTGACAGTAGAGGGAGAAATGGGTAATAACAATAAGGATAAAGAGAAAGCAAATTATATTTTATATTATATTGTTCACAGTGTTATTTCACAGTCTGCATTTAATAATATTATCCACCCTCAGCCATCTACACCTGCCCAACCTTTAGGGAATTCACCCACTCATTTGGGTTGGGGCTATCGACGAAAATTTCTTTCTTTTAATTTTTGCAAGAAAAATATAATTTTTTTCGAAAAAATGGACCTATACCGAGAGTCTCTATACTCTTTAGAGTATGTATACAAAAAATCAGACAAAATGACTTTACCGTTTGGCCTGAATCCTATTTTTGCGATTTACACTCGAAAATAATAAAATAAAGTAACCGTCTACAGCCGACGGAAAATAGAGGCGACATTGAAATAAGGGAGTTGGGGAATAGGTGAGACATCTTTTTTAGTTGAAAATTCAGATACTTGATGAATTAAGAAAATGGAGAAAAGGAACAAGTAGTAGTGAAAAATATAGGGAAAAAAACAAGGAGTATACTGAGTTGTGTGATCAAAAAAAAAAAAGAGGAGGAAAATAAATGGTTTGGAGAAGAAGCGGAGAAGGAAAGAAGGAAAAGATGGCAGGGAGACAGATGAGGAGGACATTACAAGGGAGGAAATAGTCAAGGTTGAGAGTCCGAGACGGGACACCGAAGCGAGCAGACGTGTTTTATTTACGTGCTATATCGGCAGTTTACTCGTGTTGTGATTGTGCTATTTCTTCCAACTCTGTGTGATTTGTGCTGCGTATTTTGTGAAATTTAAGTGCAGTGGCGTAACTATTCATTGCACAGCCTACCGCGGCATGCACTCTCAAGATGCGGTTGCAGTTTGAAATGCAGACCCCATCTCCTGCAATGGCGTTGGATAACGGCGTCAGGCCTGCAGTTTCTTGCAATGTTTCTTCCTCCTCACAGCAAACTACCAGTTATGCAAACACCATAGCTCAACCTTCTCTCCCGAAAAAGGATCACGCCATCGTCACCGACTCTATTGAAGGTGCTACAATTGACGACTACATTGACGGCTTTGAAATTCTCACCGAACCCAACAACATCAAGTTTATATCCAAGATATCTGGCAACAGAGTATGTGTGTTTCTAAATCACGCTAGCCTAGTGGAAAATTTATCGGGCAAAATAATTACTGTCAACAACACAAAACTCAAAATCAGACCCCTCATCGAAAAAAAAGAGTCGTAATCTCCAATGTAAGCTCTGTCAAAACTCGAAAATAATAAAATAAAGTAACCGTCTACAGCCGACGGAAAATAGAGGCGACATGAAATAAGGGAGTTGGGGAATAGGTGAGACTCCACTGTATTTGGTTAAAAATTCATCTTTTTTAGTTGAAAATTCAGATACTTGATGAATTAAGAAAATGGAGAAAAGGAACAAGTAGTAGTGAAAAATATAGAAAAAAAACAAAGAAGTATACTGAGTTGTGTGATCAAAAAAAAAGAGGAGGAAAAAAAATGGTTTGGAGAAGAAGCGGAGAAGGCTAGGACGGAAGAGGAGGTTTGGAAGGTAGTAAATAGAGAGAGAAGAAGAAGAGAGTAAACCAGGATATTGAGATGGTAGAATGGAAACAATATTTTATGAAATTGCTAGGAGGGGTAGAAAGGAAAGTTAGGAAAGGAGGAAAAGATGGCCGGGAAATAGATGAGGAGGAGGACATAGCAAAGGAAGGAAATAGTGAAGGTATTAGGGATGATGAAAGATGGAAAGGCTCCTGGCACAGATAGGATTCCATATGAAGTCTGGAAATATGGAGGGACATAATTAGAGGAATGGGCATGGATAATGTGCAATAGAGTATGAAGAGGAGAGGGGTGGCCAGAGTTATGGAAAGAAGGAATAGTGATACCAATAGTGAAGAAAGGTAAAGGGGAGGAGGTTAAGGATTATAGAGGAGGAACACTAATGCCAACACTGTATAAAGTATATGTGACACTTTTATCGGTAAGGTTAAAAAAAGAAGTTGTGGAAAAAAAGATAGAGCCACCGAATCAGACAGGGTTTAGAAAAGGGATGAGGGTGCTAGACAATATATATGTTCTGAACTATCTAGTAAATAAGAGGATTAAAAGGGAGAAAGGGGTAATGACAGCAATGTTTGTGGACTTGAAGGCGGCGTTTGACCCATTAAAAAGAGGCGAGATGGAAAAATTTATGGTGAAAAAGGGGATAAGAGAGGGATTAATAAAGAGAGTATCGGAAATTTTTAGAGACAAAAAACAGGGTAAAGGTAGGAGAGCAAGTAGGAGATAGTTTCTGGTTGGTGAGAGGAGTAAGGCAAGAATGTCCTCTGAGCCCACTTTTATTTAATATATTAATATCAGACTTGGAAGAAGAAATGAAGAGAAACGGGTGGGGAGGAGTTAGGATAGAGAACGAAAAGATATATACACTGGTATACGCAGACGACATAGTGTTCATGGCAGAGGATGAAGAAGGGATGGCGGGCTTCATTACAGCATTAGAGAAATACTTAGATGGGTAAAGGTTGAACTTAAATGTAGAAAAGACAAAGATAATGAGGTTTAGAAAAGAAGGTGGAATAAAGAAAGAATGGAAGGGGGGATGGAAGGGAATACAATTAGAAGAAGTAAAAGAGTTGAAGTATTTAGGATATACCTTGCAAACAAATGGAGATCATAGAGCTCATATAAGAGAAAGGATAAAAAAAGCAGTAGGGGTAATGAAACAGGTATGGGGAATAGGTAAAAGAAGGTTAAAAAAAGATTGGAGAAGGAGAATGTGGTTATTTGATACGCTGGTATGGCCGGTATCAGGCTATGGAGCAGAAATATGGGGATGGA
>CAKNWU010211153.1:483-12407 GCA_932072015.1 Andricus quercustozae | reverse complement strand
GATATGCTAAGAATCAACATATATATTGTTAAAGGGTCCATCAATATTAGTAGTCTGAAAGAATATTTCTTGCTGACCGAAAATTGTACACTCATATAGAAACAGTACCCAATCAGCGGTCACCCATTTTTTACAACAAAAAGGTTGAAGTGTGCCTTGAAAGTATTTTTATATTGTTAACTAACAATATAATCGTCCATAAATACAAACATTTACTTACACAAGCAGCAAACGTATTTGAAAACATGCGGAATCCGCAGCGGGTTTCGTTACGCCTAAACGTAGCAACGCTGCGACGAAGGGACTCTCGACATAGTTGCCTAGCTCCAGAATTTCTCTTACGCGCGTGCGCTTCACCCGGGAATTCAAACTTTATTTGGTAGAAACTATGATAGTTAATTAATAGTTCAGAATTTTTTTCATCGTTTGGAAGCTTATAATGAATTGCTAATAAGCTTTTACAGAACGATTTGACCGAAAATTGGGTCCTGACCGAAAACTGGGTCCGTGTCGGTATATACCCTATACGCAGGGCCAAAACTCACATATGTGTACAAAATATGAGTCTATTGATTCATTTAAAACTGAAAATATTTCTACAGCATTTTCTGGTGCATTGTCTTATTATTATGAAAAAAGCGGACATTTTCGCATAATTTTTACATTTAAATGTTTTTTTTTCACAATTAAATAAAATATGCATCCTATTAAAAAATGATCTGAAGAAAACTCGTGGATCTTTTTCAGCTGAATAATTTTATTACCAAACGTTTTTTCGTATCTTGCATAATTTTAGCGCTGGACTATAGTGTTTGACAACTTTTCTAAAAAACGACAAAAACGATTTTTTGTTGCTACATTCTGACCCCGTTTTTCTCAAAAATTTGACGTGATGGATTACTTTCTTTTTAAGATTTGCAATCTATGTGAAAAAACTCTATAGGAATGATATCTGAAGATATAGAAACCCTGTGGACTTTCCGTTTATCACAGTATTAGTGTCGGACTGTGAGTAAGCGTCCAAGGCCACCAAGCCCGGGTCCCTGCTCTGCAGTGGCGAGTCGAGCGCTCAAGCGCAAATACTCAAATCTCGATATCTCGAAAACTAAGGCCAATTAGATCGAAAGAAAAAATACACCCCTAATGGATTTTGATGTACTTTCATCCTGCGAAGTCCCGGTCGAATTGGCGATTCCCATCCCGCGTCCTCTCCTTGTAAGTAATCGCAATAAAAAAATTTTAATGTAAAATAGAATCACATTTAGATAAGTGCGGAAGGAGAGAAAGAAAACCATAAAACTCATACGGAAACATACGTAGGAAGCGCGACCTAGTGCGATTCAACTGTATGGCCTTCCGACAATACTTCACCGAGGACACGGGAGACTAGTGTGTACACATAGGCGGGTGATAGCATGGATGCTCTTCGCTAATCACCGCACCAGTGCTTTGATCTATCGGTTTACATGTTCTCTAGCCGTTCTCCACTCTCCTGACATTTGCCACAACCCCATGCATTCTGAACTTCCCTGCCTAAACTAACCCGTCGAGCTGGAGAAAGCAATATGGCCATAACTTTGCCACATATGCGTCAAAAGCATTTAAAAAAAAACCTTTTCAAATTAGAAGGTTCCGCACCTGATACAAGGGTAATGCGTAATAAACAATTACAAAAGTAAATTGAAAAGCATGACCCGCAGCAAATACTCCTGTAAACCTGAACCAGAATAATCTAAAAATCAAAATTAAAATTCGAAAGGAGAAGAAATATGCAAACTGAAAAAGTTTTCAACGCCTTAATGGAATACCCACCTGAACTCTATTTCATACTGCTGGAAATTGCATTTTTGGCTAGGTGCTCAAAGTTCAACCATGCACAGCAACACGCGCCGTGCCTAATGACTAACAAAATTATTTACCTAAACAAAATTCCCCGCCTATCTCCACCCACTGGTCACCTACAAGAAACACCCATTGAAAATCATCTTGGCAGTTTGCAGAGCTACTTGCACCGAGCAAGTAGCCGCTTGAAGGGAACCTTCTCTCGCGAAAATTCTTTAACTGACGCCCCTCGAGTTGGACAAGCGGGTTCTTCATGTAAACCATTACGGTTTGCCTCCCTTAATAAGATTTCTTATTTTAGTCCTATTTCGGGTCGAAGTGTAAAACTTATAAAAATAGTTTCCTAACGAGGGCGCGTTGGAAACCTCATCGTGGAAACGTAAAACCTATAAAATCTCTTTATCCAACGAGTACACTGTGGATTAAAATTTATCAAAAGTCTTTCGGAATAACGGGATTTTCTGGGAACCAGAAAAATTATTACCGAGGCTGTAAGTTGTGTGTAATCCTCAACCAATGGAAACGCCTTGGGCAATTTCAAAGTCGAATCTCCAAACTTCTAAGAAATTGCCTATTGTAGTTAGTATTTGGATTAGAGGAAAGAATAACAATAAGATGACATGCGAATTTAAATGAACTCACTGCTATCTTGGTTAAAAGCCAATTGTTACTCTTTCATTTAAGACAAATGACAATGCGCGTATGAGAGGATGTGTCGGGCAACTACGTGTGTAAACGGGCGTGTGTCGCGATGAATCGATTAAACATCGGCCCATTAGGAAAAGGGTAAAGCTAAGCACAATTAACTGCCCCTTTTCCAATGGTAGAATTAGGATTAACGACGAATATTGGTGAGTACTATGTACCGTTCCATATTTTCTTATGCCGTGTATAAATGTATGACCTGCATGACTATTTTGGGGTACGACATGACAACAATTTGAATAATAATTTTCTCAATACGTAATCCTCGATGTTTATTTTAAAAGGAAATGATACTCTCTTATTAACAGGCGGTAAAATGATACTATACTCTGATGAGAAAAATTAAATTACGTCGCACAAAAATCATAAACGAAGTCTGAATTTGAACCTCGTGCAGTTTGTCTAGCCTCCACAACCGCAATGAATACAAAAACAAATTAACGGGTTGTAACACAATACCTCAAAACGTCTAATTTCAAGAAGTGTACTTGGAAAAAATCATGTATGCCTGAAAGGTTCTCATTTTTGGCATAATCACTGTACATTTTCATTGCGAATCTCAAATATGCTTTTTTATCTGAGGAAAAATGTTCTGTAAAGGGACGTTTCACTCGTTCGACGATTCGCAGGTAATAATCGGTGGCCCATCTATGCAACAGCAATGCAATGCTAGCATGGACCAAACCGCAGCGGGGCAAAGGCGGGGTATTACTTTAGAGATATCAAGCTTCTGCTTATGATTTTATGTTTAAAAATTATAACATTATATTTAAAAATTAAAATATTATATTTAAAAATTATAATATTATGTTTAAAAATTAAAATATTATATTTAAAAAATATAATATTATATTTAAAAATTATAATATAATATTAGATGATAAAATCGCTGAATTTCCAAATGTATTGTAAAATTCTAAGCACTTTATAACAGAGAAATATAAAAAAATGCCAATAAAGTAATTTTAACATTCATTTTCGATCAATTGTGTGTGCTTCGCGAAAGAAAAGTTTAGTTTATGCAAAACTACTTTAAGAATAATGCGAATATTTGAATTTTGTTTATTGAATGTGAAACATTATACCAACTATCGAAGCGGGCTTCTCTCAGAAAAAAATTATTTTGAAAACTACATATTTTTATCAACAAAATGTAAGTGATTCTTGACGAATTCATTTTTGAGTAGCCTTCTTGAAATTACATGATGAAATAAGTAATGATGAATGACGTGACTTCAGACGACAATGATGAATTTTGCGGCCCTCCCTAGCGGACCTAATGAACGGAACGGATACGCTACAGCGTATCTTTATAGTATCCACTTCGTACCCTCTCCGTATCATGCAAGAAAAACTCATTAAAAAGGAAGATGAACATTCAACTTGTTAAAATTCGGATTCTACGTGAAATTTTGCATTAGGAGGTCAAGGAGTAATTGCAACAGTATTTCCTGCAACGATAAAAACTTAAAAAATATATAGTACCTGACGACAACGTGGGCTGAAGGCGACTTCAAGCGTCCATAATCAAGTATTCATAATCGGTCAAGCAGTACTGCTTAAACGATTATGGATGCGCTTGAAGTCGCCTTCAGCCCACGTTGTCGATAAGTATTTTTTTTGTTTAAGTTTTTATTGTCGCAAGAAAAACTATTGCAATTACTCCGTGACCTTCTAATGCAAAATTTCACGTAGAATCCGAATTTTAACAAGTTAAATGTTCATCTTCCTTTTTTAATGAGTTTTTGTTGCATGAAACGGAGAGGATACGATGTGGATACTCTAAGGATACTCTGTAGCGTATCCGTTCCGTTCATTCGGTCCGCTAGGGCTGTTCGGTTCTTGACGTGTGCTCCGTGTCGCACAGTGATCCGAACCAGATAAAAAGGCGGAAATAATTCTCAGAAGCTATATTTTTCGATGACTTTTGGTATCTAGCGGTTTTGACATATGGGGAATCTGAATTGGCAATATCAGTGACGTAGGTTACCGTCGTAAGGCAGTGGCGTAGTAAAAAAAAAAGCCTAAACATGTTCCATTAAGCTAAACTGTTTGATACCCATGAGTTTTGAAGGGTAAGAAATCCAAATTTTTCATTGCCAGTTGCATAGTTTGCCTCCCTTATGAAGTGGGGTATTGAAGTTTTTAAAAAAATAAATGAAAATATCGTAAATTGTCCAAGAAATGGGTTTTTGCGTGTGAAGAATCAAAGGAGGGTACCGAGATTATATGGGAATTTGGCTCCACGCCCCCACTAATGAGACTGGTACTAAATGAAAGCTCATGTTGAGTAGATCAAACTTTACAATGGGCACAACGTTGTAGAATTTAGCCTTCATACTGTTTTCTGCCATTCAATGTTAAAACTCACACTAAGAGTAAAAGTAATATGTGGGACAGTATGCGTCAAGTGTCCCCACCTAAAATGATATTTTCTCTTTTATCGTGTTGAAATTTGGGTGAATTATAGTCCTAGTGGACGTTTATTAATTCGTAAAACGACAGGACCAATTATCAAGTGGTTGTCAATATACAGGGGCCTGAAGTTTTAACATTTTCAGGTGCTTTTTCACCTACACGTTAGTATAGCTTCTTTTAGGAATATATGATCGTACTTTTATTAGAGTACTTTGGAAAGATCTTTTCGTGTCCTTTAAGGCTATCATAACAGTTTTTTGTTTCCATTTTGATTTTTGACTTTTTTCAAAAAATCAAAATTGATTTTTTGAAAAAGCACCTACAAAATTCAAAAACTTCAGGCCCCTGTATATTGACAACCGCTTGATAAATGGATCTATCGTTTTGTGAATTGATAAAAGTCCACTAGGACTATAATTCAGCCAAGTTTCAACATGATAAAAGAGTAACAATCATTTTAGGTGGGGACACTTGACGCATTCTGCCCCACGTGGAGCCGTGGAGCCAATTTTGGGTGCCCTTCTTCACCGTTAAGTGTAGTATGATCCCTTACAATGGGAAAATAAAAATGATTGAAAAAATAAAGTAACAATTAACTTTGCGTATTCGCTGAATTGTACCATTTATTTCTTGTTTGTATTAACACAGCGCGAAAAACAACGCACACATTTAAACTTTGTAGAAAATAACAGGAAATATTTATTTTGATATCACATATCACGGGAAGAAGCATTTTGATGATTTCTTGAGATAAAGGTTTCTTATTCATGCATTTATTTCTAAAATTTATTTATAAAATGAACAAATAATATCGAACGAGAAGTCTTCACCACTAAACATCATCACTCATATAATTTGAAGACAATCAGAAAGAAAAACGATGCAAAGTTGACGTTTGTTGACTTCCATAAGAATTGCGTAGTATATATTTGGGCGCCTTGGAGCAGCAGTCAGTGACCTACATTCAAATTGAGGCTTTTAACTTTTTTAAAGCAAAATGCGTCCTTTAATTTGGTATATAACATGTTAGCTTTTTGTGGGTTCTCAATGAGTTAAACGCGATAGGATTAACAACCCAAAGTCACAGTGTATTCAGAGTGCGCAACGCTGCTATGGATACGTCATGTTCACGAGAATTTTTCGGGGCTTTATTCTTGCCATATCTTGATCATTAGGCAATTTTATACTTTATATTATGTCACGGTGATTCTATTTGTGTTCAGAGTGCAATATATATGTTTTCTTTAAATATTTTTGATCTCTTTGGTGCTTGAAGGATTTATTTCCAGTTTCTAAGTTCGACAGCTGCAATAAAGTAATCTCCAGAGGAAGGCGCCATTTCTTGCAAGAAGCGTAGTGTATTTAGCCACTTAGCCTGCATCCATGTCGGATTATTATCAAACAAATCATTTAATAATCTGAAAACGAAATTAATTTCTTTTATTTGCGTGAACTTCAAATCACCGGATGCTGGCGACACATCTTCATGTCTAGATCAAAGCTACATGCAGTGACCTCTCAAGAATCAATCTTGGCTGGCCAGATAATTATAAAAGTGTCATTTTCATACGTGAGGCTTTAAGCCCTTTAACCGAAGTATTTACGTTTCTGCATTGGATCTAAGAAGACAAAAGAAAGTTAAATATTTTTGGATTGCAGGAGGAAAGATTTATTGTCGTAAGGAAGATGGCACTCCTAGGTTACACTGTCATTACTACAAAACATGAAAGATTCCAATAGCAATTAGACTATCCCCTGAATGGTTGCACATAAGGCTATATGATATTATTTTTTGGTTGCTTGATTTATGCAAAAGCAACTCTTAAAATAATACAAAAATTGCTCCTGTGTTTACAGAGTATTAAACATTATACAAACGCTTGAAGTGGGCTTTTCTTGGAAATAAATTATTTTTAGAAATAAATATTTTCAAGAACAAAATGTAAGTAATTTTCGAAAAAATTTATTTCTAAGCAGCCTTCTTGGAATAACAGTGCAGTTTATGTAAAACCAATCTTAGAAAAATTCAAAAAATGCTCTTTTGTTTATGGAGTATTAAACATTATACGAACTCTTGCAGCTGGTATATATATATGTATATATTTATATTTATATATGTATGTTTTATATTTATATTAGGTTCCGATTCCTTTAGAATAGAACTGAAGGGCCTATGACAAAGCCACCGAACGTGTCCTCGGATTGCGAATAGAGGGTCCCGGTACCAAGGGTTTCTGCTGAATATGGTGACAATAATTCATTAGCAGTCGCGGACAATTGTCCAGGGATGGTCGCGAACGAATAACCCCAAAGCGGATGCGTGACAACCGTGCCGAAAGCTGAATGGCACCTGGGTGAGGTGTCTTAAACTGTGACTCTGGGATAACGTGCGACCTCTCAGAGTATGCAGCCTTATCCTTGCATGCGGGCCTCTACAAGGATGGGCTAACCCTTTTCCCTAGCTGCTTCTGGGAACAACAATGACAACACCAAACATATTTATAGTAAGTGCGGTTCAAAAAAATCGAACGCGCCGGGCTCCCGACAATGTTCCGGACAACAAAGGCGACTATCCTAGCGTTGGGGGAGCCAATCAAGAGGAGGTCAATGCGATTGACCGGCAGAATCTCGTTACTTTTAAGTGGACGGATCGACTCCGGAACGACCTGCTGGAGTGCTATAATAACAGTATGGCCACTGAACGGAAAGTTTACATGGCGCGACTGCATACTCTATGATGCGAGAAACACGCAGAGCTCTCGCATTTTTCGCATGAACGTCTGCGCAACCGTGCCGAAGAACTCCGAAAAAGGGCTTATATAAGCGGAGCGCCTACTCAACCACAACCAGCAAAAGCCGGCAACAGAGAAAGGGAGGCGACACTGAGACCAACCGGGAGCAGGCATCCAATAGAAGAAGAGCGATGCTTCAGGACCGAGAAAAACATCAACATTCAGGTTTCTCTTAAGCCCAAATATCTGGCTGAACTGGATGACGAGCTTCGTGGAGATTTTTCCGAAGAACCCGAACTCTGAATTATTAATTGTAGTGTGTATAATGCAGGGAGAGCTTTGGCAGATGCAAACCATAAAGCAAAACCAACGGTTGACAACTGCATAACATATGGCAGGACTTTCCCTGCTAAGGTTCGACGGTTCGAGCGCGACCTGCGGATCTGTCATCACACACTCAAAAAGACCAAAATACTGACAATCAGGCAGCATATTGTTAACAGAATACAAGTACTATGTAATTTTAGGAGAAGTCTAGAGCGGAGAGAGAAGTGGGTCAGAGAAAATCAACAGTTTTTGTCTGACCCATCTCGACTCTTCCAAGACCCTCCAGCTACTGTCACCCACCTGCCCACACCAGAGGAGGTCAAGGCATTTTTGAGAGAATTCTACGAAGTCCAGAATCCACTGAAAGAACGCTCGAAGAAGATAAATAGCTTCAAGGAGCTGTGCAGTGCCATCATAACACCCGAGGAGGAATGCCCACGTATCACTAACGATGAGGTGAAAAACATTTTAAGAGGCATGAAGAACTATTCCGCTCCGGGACCAGATGGTATCCAGACCTTCTGGTGGAAGAAGTTTCCTTCAACCCACCTGCATCTGGCTCGCATTTTCACCTCATATCTAAAGTTGGAAGAACCTATTCCGGCGTGGTTAGTAGAAGGGCGCGCAGTGATCCTGCCGAAGTCGGGCGACTTAGCTAGCAATTCGACCTGTGTGGCGAGAGATGTACCAACAACGTGGCTCAAAGAAAGGCGTAGCAGGATGTCGGGAGAACCTGCTCGTCGATATATGTGTATGTACAGACGCAGCATTCTATCAGCGTTACCTATCGATGGCCTGGATTGATTACCGGAAGGCTTTTGATTCATCCTCCCATAGACTTATCATCTGTTTTTCACAAAGCTGAAAGCTTCATCCACACATCGTGAGGTGCATAGAGAGATTAATGCCCCTTTGGAAAACCAGATCTGCTATCTCATCTGGAAAACATCGTGTGATCACTAACAATGTCACCTTTCAGAGAGGTGTGTTCCAGGGCCACGCCATGAGCCCTCTCCTCTTTTGCCTCACATTATTGCCACTATCACTCGCACTTCGCCATTCCGATGGGTGCCTCTGCGGCAAACCTGGAAATCGAAAGCATAAAGTTACTCATGTATTTTATATGGATGATCTTAACATCTATGCGAAAAATCAAGAGAAAATAAATCTAGCTCCAGACATTAGCAAAGAGTACACTGAAGAAATTGGAATGGAGTTAAGGTTAGAAAACTGCGCCAAGGTTTATTTGAAGAAAGAAAAACTATACATACCTGGGTGTTCCGCAGAGCCGCATTCAGAACAAAAAATCTATAAAGAATACAATCCGAAGCAGATACAAACGTTTCAGCCTTCATATTTGGTTTTCCGAACTGTCGACGAGGAACAAAGTATCAGCAAAGAACATGCTTGCCGTCCCGGTAGTACTCTATTCATTTGGAGTGGTTCGATGGACGAAGGGTGAAGTCAGATCCCTCGATATGGGCTACTGAATCTTGAATGTCTTCAAAATTGTAATATTCTGGGTACAGCACATATAGTGGCAAATGGACGAGGCCCTCTTCTTAAAATGGTCAGGAAGCACAAAAAAGTGGGCCCGGATTAAAAAAGCACAGGAGAAAAACTTCCGTGAACAGCTCCTCGACAAGAGGATGCATGGCATCTTCCACAGAAAATAGAAGGATCAGTCAATGTCGTATGAGCTGACGATTGCTTTCCTTAAATCACCCGGATTCAAGTCGGGCATGGAGGGTTTCATTTTGGCGTGCCAAAGATGTGTCATTTCCACTTTTGCGTAACGTAGCCATATTTTGAGCCAAGACATTCCCGATAATAGCTGCAGAGCTTGTCATGCACACTCCGAGCATCTAGGACACATACTATCTAGTTGTCCAACTAATGTGGGAACGAGCTACATTCAAAGGTACAACCCGGCACTAAGAGTGCTTTATTATTATATCTGTCACTCTTACGGCATTAGCCCTAAATGCATACTCGGGGCCTGACATAGTTCTCCTTGACTTCGAGAAATGAACCATGTTCGTTATCAAATTTTCAGCACTAGCTGACAAAAACATCATTCCCAAGGAGAATGAAAAGAAAGGGAGATATAAGGATCTTATAAGGAAGTTGCGACGGATATACCCGGAATACTCTGTTAAGCTAGTCGTCCTTATCATCGGTGCTCTTGGAGTTCCCAAGGTTTCACTGGTTAATATCCTGAAAAGCATCCCTGAGTGTCAACAAAGTGCTAAGAAACTTGCCGAAATAATGCAGAAGGCGGTTGTCCTTGGGTCGCTCCGTGTGCTGAGGGTGCACGAGACTTTTGCCAGATTATCGTATTGAGTGCATCGCAGACTGTAACCACCTATCTTACGCTCGTGAGACATGGTTACAGTTGAGGGTATTCAAATACCCTTAACAAAGTAATAAATCCCTTTTTGAATACAATTTTTTTTTGAACTTCCGTAAGACTTAAAAGTTGTATGATATGCAAAGCTGAAATTATAAAAAGAAAAGAAACAATATTTTGGTGTAATAATTATATTTTCATATGACAAATATGATGGTATCCAAGGTTTCAAATGTTAAAAACTGAAAGATTACGAGTACCAAGGTTACTTCAATACTTTCTGTAAAAAGGGTTGAATATAAAACAAGAAAACAATACAAATTTCAGCAGAAAAACAAAATTAAAACTTCTTTCTCCTATAATGTTACTAGTAGTTCCTAACGATCATGTTTTTAAAGAAACATTGGGAAAATACCTTTTTCTTCACATTAAAGTGAATTAAATCGCTCTAGCAAAAAAGAAAGTATTCATACGAATTGAATTGAAAAGACCAAGACAAAGTCAATCCCGGTTTGCATCAATGACGCATTGGAACAGTGTGCCAATGTGTGTACATTTGTGAGAGTAAAATACACACCAGAATTCGTCCCAATTCGTCAAGTGGAATTTCAGCAAGGGTTGATTTATAAATTTATTGTAAATGTTTAGTATACTATCCCGTAGCTCCGTGGGGATACTCTGGACTGATACACGAGGGATCGCTGTTTCAAGTCTCGACGCATGCATTTTTTTTTTTTTTTTTTTTTTTTTCAAATTGACGATGACCAAGCATTCATATGAATTCACATGCATTTAATTCGCGGTGTCTTAATTCATGTAAATGCGTCTCAATGCTAATTCGTCCCAATCCGTAACAATTCTTTCTTTTTTGCTCTGGCCATTAAATGGGAACAAAAAAAAAATTTTCTCAAATTATTCTGCAACTGAAACTAATAGTTTTAAAAATAACAATTTTTTTAATTTTCCAGCGTATCATGAATACTTTTAGAGAGGAAACAAAGTGTGGAGGTAATTGTTTTCAATTTAAATAAAAATTTAAGGGTGTAATACCATGCAATTAAGTGGTAAGACTTATAAAGATGAAATATTTTGTCACCCAGGTGCGAATTGACCGTCGGCCCACGATCGGGCCAACCGTCGGACGGTCGTTCCATCTTTTTGCGCCACTGGTCGGGCCAACCAGCTAAATGATAACGGTAAATCGCCTTTGTCTTCTTAACGTCGGCCCGTAATTTGGTTCCATATATGGGCCATCTTTCAAGTTGATGTCGGCCCAACCGACTTTCATTTTTGAAGATTCAAAGTATTCAAAAAATTAATAATAATTGATTGCGAGTATTTTGACTATAAATTTGGATGGTCCTGCTTAGAATGAATATATATATATTACATTGTTAAACATTATATTACAAATAAAATTTATATCGCTACGGGGTTTCGAACCCACATCTATACCTGAATCTATCGCCTAGCAGGCGGGAGTCTTACCCATTACTCTATACCTACAGAATTGAAAGTCTTTTTTTTTTTTGCGCCCACTTCAAATAATT
>CAKNWU010211151.1:866-11609 GCA_932072015.1 Andricus quercustozae | reverse complement strand
ATTCATATAACTTGAACTGATATCTCCCTCTTGCTTTTTATTCTATGAATATAGAAACGCACGAACCGTTTCAACGGGTTAAAAAAGAATCAAATTCCTTACGCCCTAAATAATTTATGTTATCAAATTTTTGTAATATTAAATTTTTATAATATAAGTTTCGGAGCATTAATTTACCTAATCTTTTTAAACACTTGGGTCCTCCTGGACATTTCCTAGAACATCTAATTAAGAGTTATCTTACCATATAGGTCCCGACCTGTCACGGAATTGTAGCTGATAGCAAAGTGCAAAGAGCCCGTCCTGGCAAAACCACCTGCCGCTACCAGTATTGAGCGCAGAGTGATCTTCCTTGATCAGTCCTCGTATCGAGTTGGTCTCTCCATTCATCTTACCCGTTCATCCCCTCTCTTCCATTAATGAACGCGCACGCAATTATCGATTTTCCTTCGATTCGCACTCGCTTCACGTAATAGCTAAATTCTTAAGATATATATGTAACCCTTTTAGTTATGAATTTATGAAAGGTCATTCAGTAGTGTGTTATAAATATTTGTCTCCCCTTCAAATGACCCAGTCACCATTGAGGAAAAGCGACAACAATGCTTGGGAGATTTTCGTAACACCTATTTTTTAGGTAAGGATTACAGTGGTTTCTGAAATATGACAACTATCAAAGCTGTCATTTCTCAAACTTAACCTCTATCTTTTTTTTTTATTTTTGAACCTCCATATTAATTACTAAAATTATTTACAGAAATTGACGATCAGTTCAATTTTTTGCAATTCTCACTTTACCTCTACGTGACCGATCGCGCGCATTAGCATGTGTTTTCATCCTTGAAAGTCTATATCTATTCTACTTATGAATAATGCTTGGAATGTTTTTGAATTTAGTCGAATAATTCTGTGTATACACAATTTTTAATAATTCCATTTGGACGTTGTTCTCCCAAGAAAATATCTAAAGTCTATATGAGAATCAATCCAAATTAATCCGAAATAATCCGAACTAATTTATGAATCCTTGAACCTTTTCAATCCGTATGTTAACTCCAAATTCAACCCGAATGAATACGAGGTTCACTTGGCAAGCCTTCTCAATCCGTTCATCAACACCGACTTCAAACTAACCTTACAATCCGTGCCCCCCGTCTGAATGAATGCGAGGCTCATCCAGAAATAATTTGCAATCCATCTGAATCCCTAGGACCTCTTGAAATTTAATGCGAATGAATCCAACCTTATTCTGAAGGTTCAGACTGAATCTAAAGTCAAACCGAATGAATCCTAAATCTTCCGGAATCCATGCACGAATGCCAACTTCAATCCGATTCAGCCAGAAGCAATCTGAACCCGTCATTGAATAATTTTCAATCCGAATGCATCCGTCCCCTTTTAGAAACTCCTAAAAATTGTGACAGTTTTCGCGTATACTTCAACGTTTCCAAGAAATCTACAAATTTATAAAAGTTTGCCAATAATAATACTGCATTAGTGTAGAGTCGACGTAACACTCACATTTAAAAAAAGTTTTTGCGTATCTCACTGTTTTCGAGATAAGTCAACATTTTATTTATTTTTTAAATTTGGAAAATCTTTTTACAGGGTCATTTCGGGTGGCCGAGGACCATCCCCTTTATAAAAACTGACGTTTATATTAGTTTTCGCGTATCTCTCACCGTTTTTGAGATAACACAAAATTATTTTTACATTCTCATCATAATGAGAACGTATTGATTATATGTGAAAAATTACTTTCGTGGATTCCATCAAATGTCAACGTTTTGAGGCCCCCTGAGCCAGAAAAAAATAGCTTTTACGTCGGTGTCTATCTTTCTGTCGTCGTTGTCGTTGTCGTCTCTATATCGCATAACTTTTAAGGACTATCAAAGCAACCTTTAGAATTTTCTTGAAAAATCGAAAAATGAAATTTTGATTGTACAAAAAATAATAAGCAATCAAAAATTCCATTTTGCGGTCCAACTATGCAAGGTACAGAAAACAATGAATCAGCAAAAATTTTTGCCCCAAGGAGGATCTACAAATTTGTTATGAATCATTCTTTGACAGGATGCGTAGTTTCTGTTTTATTCGTAAAAAACTATATTAAAAATTAAAAAATTAAATTTTCGGACAAACGACGCATGCTATGGAAAATATGAATAGACAAAAGTTGCTCTTCCGAAAAAGATTAAAAACTCATTCAAATTTGTCATCAATCATTTTTCGATATGACGCGTAGTTTTCGTTTTAATCGTAAAATCTAACATTCAAAGTAAAAAAATTAAATTTTTATGAAAAGCGACACAAGATACGAAAAAAATTAATCGATAAAAGATGTTAACCCAAAAAGGTTCTACAAGTTTGTTATTAGTAATTTTCAGATAGGACGAGTAGACTTTCTTTTAATCGTAAAATATAAGATTGAATATAAAAAAATTAAATTTTTGGAAAAACGACACAAGAGACGAAAAAAATGACAAAAAAAGTTGTTCTACCAAAAAATATCTTCAAATAGTATATAAACTTTTGTTATAAAAATATGGTAAAAATACAAAAATTAACTTTTTGGAAAAAAGGACACAAGCTACAATAACATTTTATTTAACAAAATGTTTGGCCTAAATTATATTTACAAATATTCTTAAAACCACCTTACGCTATGATGCGTATTTTTAGTTTAAATCGTGAAAAATAACATTAGCAATTAATTAAAAATGAATTAAAATTATGGAAAAACGACACAAGTTGCAATAAAATGTTTAGTAACGTTTTGTTTTATTGCAATGACAATGCATGTTATGAATTGTAATAAGATAAATTTATTGAAATGATACATTTTTCAGGGTAGCTGAAAATAAAATTTAATGCAAAATAAGAAATAAATATTAAAGTAATCATGAAAAATAAAAAGTGTACATTATTTTGCAATATCTGAATAAGCAGCCCCACACCGAGGTACGGAAATAAATATAACTTGATATAGTAAAGTTGAAAATAATGTAGAAAAGTTCACATTTTCGATAAAATCGAGTGCGAAGCAAGAGACACGTGATGAGAATGTATTCATTGAAGCCGAAGGAGCTTTAACAAAAGAAAATGCACAATCACCAAATTACAGTTGTTCATGCTTTGACGTTTAATTTTAAAAGGCCTGCGCTCAAATGTGAGGAAAATTTCAGATTTTTTTTTATTTCGACTTTTCATTTGGTTATTTCAAGGTGACGGAGGGCCTTATGAAAGCCTGAAAATTTTGTCAGTTTTCGCGTATATCTTAACGTTTTTGTGATGACTCAAATTTTTTGTTTCAAATGTTGAAAATCTTTTACTGAATTTTTTATTCGCGGTTGAGATCTATGTCCCCTTATGAAATCCAGATAATGTTATCATTTTTCACATATCTGTAACCGTTTTGAGATAGATCAAAACAATTTTTTTTCTTTTGAATTTTGTAATTTTTTTGCTAGGATAGTTCGGGATGAACGAGGACCATGCCCATTTTCTAAAATCCTGCAATTTTCTTCACTTTAAGCGTAACACTCATCGCGTTTGAGATTAAACAATAACTGGATTTTTTCTGTACCTTTTTTCTCCCTATGTTTAGAGAGAATAGCAATGATTTTCACCTTATTTATAACTGACTCGACTCCAGTTTTTCTTGCTGTCATCCGAAGTTGCTCTTTCAGGTTAAACCTTGAATATAATTAAACTATTCAAAATATGCGCTAAAATTTCTAATTTTACACTTACGCAGATTTTTGTATAATTCAAAGTCGTTTTAACAACGTTGGTTCCTAATAATAATAAATAATGGTCGCTATTTTTTCATAATACTTTTTTTTAAATGTCAGGTCAACCGGCGTCTAGGTCGGAGCTATTTCTTTTAAAAATGCACAACCATCACAAATACATTCCTTGAGTTTTATATTTTCATACTCTCTAATTAAGCAAGCAGTGGGGAAAAAAGACATTGTCATCCTGATGGCGCCGTAAAGACATCCCTAAGACGTCCACGTCGTTCCAATTGATGTCCCAAACACATCTCCTGCCTTAAATACGTATTTTGGACATGAGACGTCTGTAGGAAGTCAATTAGACTGACATAGACGTCCTAAGGATGTCTTTAGGACGTCCTCAGGATGACAATGACTTTTTGCCACTGGGCTGTTTGAAACGTTTTTTTCAATTCAAAAATCTCATTGTCTAAAATGGTCAACTTTTTGACAATCGCCCTTAAAATCCTAAATCATGTGATTTCTGCTCGATGAGAGTAGTACATATGTGAAATGAGGAAGGAAATTGTTAGTTTTACTGTAATCAATGTATTTTCTACATTTGAGTGTTATAAAGTGTACAATGTTTCTAATAGTTTTTATTCTTTCTTAATGAGATGATTAATCGATAATACAATTTTTAGGAAAGAAAACATAACACTTTTTTCGATTTCTTACGACTCTTGCAGAAATGCGGCGTTTCGATAGCGGACCGCTATTTTCATCAGGGAATGTTAATGTTATATAAAGAGGATTGATATATTTTATAGTTATAATTAACAATAATATGTGGTTGTGTGAAGAACTTGAGTCACATACGGAGAAATAAATTTTTTTTTATAATCTAGTTTTACCTTCTAAATTGACATATTTTAACAAAATGATGAACCCCTATTTTTTCAATATAACATTTTTTGGAACTTCCGTAAGACTTTAAAGTTGTGTGATATGCAAAATTAAAACTTGAAACGGGAAAGAAACAATATTTTTGTATAATAATTATTTTTTCTGATCAAAAAATATGATGGGAATAAAGGTAGTAGATGAAAAAGGCCGATTCTAGATATAGATTCCTACCTTACCGACATCGAGAAGATTTTATATTAGTTTGTGGTTCGTGTCCGTGCTAAGATTCTAGAAAAGTGTTTCGTGTCCGTGCTAAGTTTATACAATATTTTAGATGACGTCATCCTGAATTCCTACTTTACCGACATAGAGACCCTTCCACAGCTGAAGTCATAATATAATATTGCGCAATTGTTAGAGCCGAATTTGTGTAAACATCTTCAAGGTTATTTATTATTTCAATTGAGCATTTCGCGTAAATACTTTCAAGGTTATACTTTGCTTTATCCTAGCATTTTCTGCTGCGTCAGATAGTTATGGAAAAACAAGGATAATTTATTGCTACCTTATAGATATACATTTAATTAAAAATTCCTCTTTTTATTTATTCAATGCTCAAAAGATTCAGCTGTATAGCTGAAATTTGATATGGAGTGCTGTGTATGAAATTCAGTTTTCTTTATAAATTTTAATTATTTCTTTCTTATAGATTATACCTTTAATGAAAAAAGATCAGGTAAGATAAAAGGGCTATATTTTGTAGCGCTTAGGCCCAGCTCATCAGTTCTAGTTTAACCTAATTACATTTCAGAATAAAGAAATGTCGCTCTGACTACGCGTTAGTGCGACTCCTTTTTAAAAATTTGAATCTTGTCTTGACTCCGTCACATCGAGTATCAAGCGTGGACTAGAAATAAGAGATAACATCTAGACGTGTTTAAACGTTTTGATTTTAAAAACATTGATGCACTCACCATTGCATGCAGCATACATTTCATTATCCTGCTATCGTTCTCTAGAGATCAGTCCTTTTTACAGTTCTCAAAAGTTCGATTTCTCGGTCAACCCACAAAGTTTGATAATCATTCTTTGCCGCATTACTTTAAATCAGTGCAATATGCTGGATTTGTCTACCTCTCAACGTGTCACATGTAATAAGATGCTACAAACAATTTCGATTCTCGAGAGATAAGATAGCCTGCATTTTATTCAAAATTTACGCATGTTTTTTAACTTGAATATATAGATTAAGGGTGACACATATTTCAATCGAAAATTTATGCTTGTTCTTTTCAGACCCTGTCATCTCTTATTGAGAAAGAATAGATTGCTTATTACACATTGAAGTTTTAAAATAAATCTACAAAAAAAGCTGAACACAAATATTTATTACCGAAATGAGTTAACTATTTTTTTAAATATGCTAGGTCTTAGGAGTTCTGAGCTAATTTAGGCTTTAAGAGTCACAATATCGAAAAAAGTTCGTAAATAAAGATCATAAAGTGTTTCGAAATTTTTCCTCAGCAACTAAAGCTACTGCGTAATATAGTTTACAAAAATCAAGGATGATGTATTGCTTTCTGTCTAAATAATTATGACTAATTTAATTTTTAAAAACATATTTTTTAAAACACATATAATTCAGAGGTCAAAAAATATTTTTTCTCCAATGTGGACCCTTCTAGAAATTCGAGACAAAGAAAGAGATATATAAATGATAATGAGAGTAAAAGATTCGTGAATATAAAGCGTATTTTCAAAATTTTTGTAAACAGCTTCAAGGTTGTTTATGATTTTAATGACGCATTACATTTTTCAAGTTGAAGAACGATATATTTCAAACGTGTATAGATGTATCGATTATAATTTAGTACCTTCTGGAACATTGAGAGAAAGAGGGACATATATTAATAGATAAAGAGGGTAAATGATTCGTGAATATAAAGTATATTTTACAATTTTTACCTGTTGGCAAAGAAGCTGACCGGCGCGAAGAGGATTCATGCAGAGGTTACATGAACGTTGGGTCAATATGCACCCGGAATATGCTCATAAAACGCATCAGCATTTAAGACATCAGGTATCCTTTTTGCGCAAAAACAGATATGAAGCTCTTTATCAGCAAGAAGAAGAGCAACATCCTCCAGTGAACATATTCCACCCGTTCCAGCAAGACCACCTTCAGATAGCCGATAATGCCAACATGAGAACTAGGAGATCAAAAATCCACCAAAAAGCCTTTCTCAGAATGGACAAATTAGCTGAAGCTAATACTGCTCTCCCCGATATGGTCCCCGAAGATGTTATCCCTGGAATATGAACTGTGTAGTTTACGAGAAGACGGATTCCCTGCTTTGCGACAATAGAAGTAATGATAGTTCAGTACGCCTGTGTAAGACTCGCGAGCGTATTGCGTAGATTCAGTTTAAAATTAAAACGGCCAGACGGCATGCATCAAATGTTCAGTGCGTGATTAGCTGCATAACATCAAATAAAAGATTCACTCCAAAAGTTAGAGCACTTGCTCGAAACTTTAGGAAAGCAAATCACATGCTGAACAAGTGTAAACTGTTGACCATCAAGCAGGATTGGGCGCAAAAAATAAGATCTCTTTCAACAGCCAGAGAGCGCCTCGAACGGCGAGTAAAGTGGTTTCAGGAAAAAGTTCCAACTTTTCTACTCATCCTTCCCGTCTGTTCAATAAAACGTCATGTGCTATTGAAAATCCGCCTAGTCGAGAAGAAATTCAAGTGTTCTCGGAGCAAGTATATGGAGATACCTATCAGTTAGATGATTCAGACATATCACTCTTTCGTAACTTTTTCCAAAGGCAAAGGTTGCAAGGTCCAGAGGAAGAGTCTTCACTAATTACTGCTGAAGAAGTGAAGAAAGTTATCGCTAGAACTAAGATCTTTTTAGCGCCAGCGCCAGATAAAATCCACAACTTTTGGTAAAAGAAGTTCTTTTCTACTCACCAACATTTAGCTCGTATATTTACTACTTTCTTAAACGCAGAACAACCCATCCCGCAGTGATCAGTGGAAGGATGCACGGTACTGATTCCTAAGACCCGAGATTTTTCAAATCTAAAGAACTGCAGGCCCATACCTTGTTTAAACACCAGCTACAATCTATTCACTCGCATCCTCAGAGAAAGGATATTAACATCTATCGAGCCGATATGGAGTGCAATAGTTGAACAACATGGATGCAAGAGAGGGCTGGCAGGTTGCAGGGAGAACCTGTTAATAGATAGGTGTATTACCTAGAACTCGATTGACTTCCGTCAGGCATTCAATAACACAAAACATGAGCTACTTATCAAGCTTCTTGAGTTCCTGGAGGTGCATCCATGAATAGTGAGATGCATGAAAGCTCCTGTGACAGACAAGATTTGTCATAATATCTAACAAAAGACAAGTGACTACCAGCTATGTCACTTATAAGAGTGGGGTCTTCCATGGAGACTTTCTTAGTCCGATACTCTTCTGGATGTACCTCTTGCCTCTATGCATTGTGCTTCGAGGCAAAAGCTCTGGATACCTGTGTGGCCCGCCAAACCCATGAGAATATAAGGTCAACCGCCTTTTATACATGGACGACCTTAAACTCTTTGCCTCTACAAAAGAGCACCTTGACATCCTTATGTCGGCGGTAAATAGGTACTCTAAAGCGATTGGCATGAGCTTTGGACTGGACAAGTGTGTCGGCGTCCATCTACGCAAAAGAAGACTAGAAACTACATCATCGCGTGACGATCAGGATTTTCAACTCATTGGCAGAAATACGATTTAAAATGTTAGTAATGGAGAAACATATGCATATCTTGGGATACCGCAAGCGGAAACCCAAGATGTGCATGTGTTAAAAACGGCCCCTGAAAAAAGGTAACGCCAAATTCTCAGAAAATGTTTGGCTTCCGAATTATCTGGAAAGAAGAAGATCCAGGCGACCAATATGCTAGCCGTTCCTATACTGCTCTACACGTTTGGTGCAGTTAAATGGAACGTCGATGACTTCAAGCAACTTGACCGAAGCACACGCAAGATTATGACGATCTATCGAAGTCATCATCCTAGATCTGCTGTACTTCGAATACACCTCTCTCGAGATAAAGGGGGCATTTAAGTTAAGGTTCGAAGTTAAGGAAATTTGAGAAGATTTACAATAGCTGTAAGCAGTTCTTCAAAATATATGTCTTTTTTATAGCTTTTAGAATTTAAAAATTGTAATTGCGAATATCTCAAAATACGTATCCTCAGATTTTGATAAAATGCATATTAAAAGTATGCTTATAATTTCTAGTTTATTACCCTCAATGGATATAATGATGGATGTTTTATGATATTCTAAGATAATAATTATAATAAATATATAATTGCAAAACTCGACGTGTCTTAATTCAGAATTTAACCCCGCGCTCCTCATTTGTTTTTGATTTCATTCTGTTAGGCTTTGAATTCAGACTCCTTGAGTTTTGCAGGATTGCATAATTATTTTAATTAATATTTTAAAATATCATTAAGTGTCCATTATATCCGTTCAGGGTTATAAACTAGAAATTCTAAGCTTTCTTTTAATATACATTTTATAAAAATCTGAGGATAAGTTTTTTGAGATATTCGGAATTTAAATTTTCAATTCAAAAAGAGTATGGCAGGGACATATATTTGTGAGCAATGGTTACCACCGTCATAAAGATTGTCAAATTTCCTATCAAATTCGTTTCCTTAGAAACTTTATTATGTTTGGTTTGACGCAATAAAATTAAAATATTCTGCACGCCTAATTGCACGAAATACTAGCCCCCATATTTCAGTACCCATGCAATATGGTGACTTATGGGTTTTCACCTATAATGGGGTCCTGTAATAATACAATGTACCAAAGTTTTAAGAAAATCAAAAAATATTTGTTTTGGGTAGCGCGCCCATATGAAATGGAATGCCCCATATTTATACATAAATAGAAAAAATCGTTTAAATTAGCTGCGGGCTGAATCTCGACTCGGGAAGAGTCGCAGTGTTAAGCCCTTTCGACTGCGGATAGCATTCGGATGGGGGACGTTCTGCGACGTGTGACCAGGTTGTGTATTCCCTGCTTTTTAACTAATGTCAAGCGGGTGATGTTTGACGCCGAGGATGAGTGTGTACATTCCATGGTATGAAACATTCAATTTCTACCTTCAAACTCAACAGTTGGAAAACCAGCTGTTCTCGGGAGATGGTTTTCTGAAGTTTTCCTGTCCCATGGCCAAACTTCCAGGAAAATGCGAGTACTTGTAATTAAGTCAAATGTAGCCGCTGTTTATCACTAGTTGTGATTGAATTCACACAGTGATTCTAAGTCCACCTTAGTAAAGAAAAACGTTCACAGGCTCATACCCAGTAAAGTGGAGTCGTCTGACGATATACCAGCCTAAATTTCAATAATAACAATAATAAATAGCTATGTAATCGTTTTTTATTTAGGCAATAATGACCTGTATGAAATTTAGGTCATATTACGGTATTTTACATGCTTTATATCGTTTAATAAACTTTAGAAACAGAAATTTGTGAATTTCTAAGATTTGCCAGGGGGCTTACATGCCAGAGGAGCTTACAAAATTAAAGTTTTATCACTTATTGTTCACAAACGAAATAAAGTTAGGTTAAACAAACTCAGGACATAAAAGCACACATTAACCTTATGCCTTGAGATATTGATTGCTTTTTAATTATTATAAAGAACGATCGCAAATTTGACAGGGGGCTTACAGACAATAAGCGTACTGACCTGCATTTTCAACTCATATTCTTGCTCAGGCATAACAACAACAAAAACTAGTGCAGTTTGTCTGCGTCACAGAGAACGCGCGATTCAAACTTGCATGTAGGATGCAAAATATGGGTACAAAGTTTAATGGGATCTGCGTGAACTCAGAAACGATATACTGGCATTTAAAACATATCATTCGTTAATTCTATCTAAAAAGAGTTAATAAGTTCTGTAGGCGTTTTTTAAAATTCGTATGTGTAGCAAGATCAAAGTCAGACACTCTGTAATAGATGCCTGGGGACAGCCAAGGGGGCTTACATTTCGATCTTTCACAGTTTCTCAACACACTCTTATTCAATAA
>CAKNWU010211057.1:1119-14096 GCA_932072015.1 Andricus quercustozae | reverse complement strand
CGAGCAGGAAAAAAGAGAAGGGGAAAGTTCTTTCATACCCTCTCCCTTTTCCAGCTCGAAAAATTATTAATAATTGCTATTTTTGGCAATTTGATAACTATTTTTTTTCAATTAAGCTTGAAAATGTAATTAAAATTTAATACAAAAAAATAATAATTTTTTGAGCTGGAAAAGAAAGGAGGAAGTTCTTTCATATCCTACCCTTTTCCAGTCCGAAAAATAACCAAATAATTATTATTTTTGGCAATTGGATAACTCTTTTTTCGAACATGATCTTGTAAATGTAATCAGCAAATGTTTATTTATTTATACATACTGGTATTAATCTTTTACGTGGAAAAACAATTTTTGTTGTTGAAAAACACAAAAATAATTTAACATTTATTTCTACAAACTTTCTTTAAAATCAACTTTCAGGACGAAACAGTATACGAAGAAATGTATTATATTGAAAAACATGTGACTCAATCAAAGATTTCATTGATGTTAAATATTGATAGATTTTAATTATTTGAATGACTTTCAATAATTTTTTATGAATTTTAATATCTAGGAGTTGACTAGTTGCTATAATTTACATTAAAATAATAGTATGTCAAATAAATATTGTTTTACTAAGAAATTATAAATGTTTCTAATTTTTTGTTAAATGGTTATCTTTCCAGCAGGAAAAGAGAAGGAAGAAGTTTTGTCATACCCTGCCCCTTCTCCAGCTCAAAAAATGAACAATAATTGCCATTTTTGGCAATTTGATAAATATTTTTTTTTAATTGACATTTAAAAAATAATTTGCCACTATTTTCGGGGTTATATTCGTAACCAGTACCTCAAAATACATTATTCTACGCAATTTTAATAGAACAAGAATATAATTAGTTATAAATGTGACTTTTATAGATATTTAATTTTTTGGATTTTTTGGCTAAAAATATGAAACTTCTTGAGTCTCTACCGAATGTTATTTGACTATTGGTCTAGAAAGAAGGTTTTACAGAAGGTTTTAAGTCATTTTCTCCAAAATTCGGAAAATTTATCGAAGCAAACTATTCCGAAATTTTGATGTATTTTTTATTAACCGAATTCGAAATGATTAGAAACATTCTATTTAAAGTCAGACTGAACTATAAATTCCTTTAAAAATCCCTTATTTATGTATTATAATTTTCTTATTTCATATTTTGTACACTCACAGGAGAAAATTGACGTGGTTAAAAACTTGATAATACATTCAACAAAGTTTAAAATAGAAAAGTTGGAATTAGCGTGATTCTGCATAAGTAACATGAAATTCCACTTTTATTCGTATCCGATATTAAAAGCAATTTCTCTCGCAAAAATGAAGAAAATTATACTTTACGGTTTTCTAGACTTTTTTCGCAATAAGATATTTTAAAAATGTTCAAGATTCTTTTGAATGGGACTTGAAAGTTTCTGCGCCGCGTAAAGAGTCTCGGTACGTGGACTTTGTCGAAACGCAGCTTGTTTGGGGAGTTGACGTTGCTTCGGAACCCTGTTTTCCAAATTAAAAACACAAACCGTTAAGAAGTAAAGAGAAGAAGTAAAAATGGACAAAAGTCATAAATATTTGTAATAATCACATGCTGGAAGAAAATTTTGAAAGTAGAACAATATACTTAACATCAAGTTTTCCTGGAAAATAAATCTAATAGAAAACTACAAAGCCTTAAGCATTCCAATAGATAATAAAAAATGTGGTGCCAAAGTGTAAGATTCGTTCGCTAAAAAAAGGGGATACTACTTTAAGTAATAACTAAAGTTGATAGATTAACCAGTTAACTGGTGGACTGGTAATGTAATGTCAAGTTTAGATTCGTAACCAGCGACCAAAAAAAGTAGAGGATACCAAGTTTTATCAAAATCCATTGAGATTTATGGGAGTTATTCAAAGTGCGGTAATGACGATGGTGCGTCATTACCAGTTAACTGGTTAATAAACTGGTACGTCAATTAAGATCCGGTCGCAACGTGTTTCAATTTCTAATCTAATCTTAATAAACTCAACTTCTAAATTAACAATTTCAAACATGTCACTCTATTTATGTATTAAAACTGATTTCTGAAAGTCATAAATTTGCTAGATGGGACAAAAGCGATTAAGGAAGGTCTGGAGAGCAGTTTACGATCGATCGATATTTAATTGACTCTTAACAGAACGTAGGGAAAGCGTTGCGACCGGGAATTTTGTTTATGTCGACGGAAACGATAAATAATCCTTATCACTTAACTGAAGTTTATTATCAACCATCTCCCGTAATGCTGATAACTTTTCGTGCCGATGAATTTTTTTCTATATCAAGACAAGCGTGGTATTGAACAGTAACAAAGAAAAGCGAGAATAATTTTCTGGTGTAAGGATTTCTAAAAAAGGGTTTTAAGTGCAGCGAACAAACCTTAAAACCCAATTCCTTGCTGCTGACGTTCTGGAGTGCGACGTGTAGAAGAAATTGTGTCTAAATCTATTGTTGAAGTATATAGGTGACATTAAGGGGAGACAAATACTAATTCTAAATTATATTTTCTTCCTTGTTGAAAACTTAATATTACGTCATTCCCAAAACAGTATTGAGATCCAATTTTTAGGGTATCTATTCAAGAAATGAAGTGAATAAAAAAATATATTTTAAAGTAGATTCATATGTCGAGAATCTGATTAATTTTTCCGGATCATAGGATCTCACAATCAAATGTCTTACATAATCCTTAATTTCCCGATGCTGATCCGAAAAAAAAACTCAATCCTGTCTCCCCTTAGAGAAGTGGCAGAGCGTGATTTATGACTCGCAGAATCGTTCGTTTTAAAGCGTAAAAAGAAGCGTTTCCAGAGAGCTATTTATCCCAAGATTCATTCTGATAGACGATTGAGCATTCGAAGCTGGGAAACAAAGAAAAGCGATGATAGCACGGAAGCGTGAAACATTCAGAAAGCAAAGGATAAGCGTTGTAGTCACTTTTTTTTCTATCACCACACATTGTCTCAATTTTTCCGACCTACCCCTTCAACTTTTTGAAGTCGGTTCAGTGAAGAGTGAGCGCAAATTTTTGCTGAGTTGAACGAAGCTGAGTGCAAGGTGTTGAAATGGGGCGGAAAGATAAAGATAATTGAGGGGATGAGGAGAGTACAAAAACGGGAGAAAAGCGAAGAAGCATTATGGGATGCGCTTCTTCGTGGGCTGAAGCATCTTTGGAATCTGATGGCTCCACGAAGAAAACTGGAAGCTTCACATGGCCGAGGAATGAAAATGCGTCGCAGCTTGAAAATTCTGGGCTGGCTCAACCTTTTCTGATTCTATATTCTAGTTTAACTTAGTTTTTTAGGGGGATCTTGAATTTTAAACCTTTTAAACATTTTTAGGACGTAAACTACGTCGTAAACTACGTAGGACACTGCGTCAGAAACGACGACATACAGAAAAAACTGTGGTTTTTATTAGAACCAAGACATTCTAGTTGGACCTTCAAAGGAACCCAATTTTAATAGAGACGCTTTCCAAAGTTAATGCACACATGTAATAGAACTCTAACGAACATAATTAGTGATCGATCGATAAATTATGTGAATCCCTAACTTACCAACCCTACTTTGCAAGAAGTTGGTTTGTGAATGCGCTTTCATGTTGTGCTATTCAAACATCTTCAAAGGAGCCCTTTTGGGTCTTCACAGGTTTCTATTTGAGTTCAAGTTCTAAAAGATACCAACTTTGCTTCAAGCTGTAACTCTAGTGAACCCCCAGTTTTTTCTATGGGTATGCTACATGAACGTAGCATACGACGTGATTTCCGACGTCGTGACTTGAAACAAAAATTTGATATAAATAGTTGTCCTTTATTTAAAAAAAGGATCTTTAACGCGTTACAACAAATTTCCTAGACATATTTAAAATTAATCATTTAATTCATAATACTATTCATTATCATAATAGTTTTCTGCATAATTGGCTCATTGCTTCTTGCATACGATATTTTTTCAAACAAATCCATAATTTCAGACGTTTTTTGTAACACACGCATGATTTCAGCTCATACAGAGGAATTTTGAAAACTTTATTTTAATTCTGATACAAATGTAAGAAATTTGCACAAGTCTGGATAATCAAGAGAAATTTAAAAATTTTGGAATTTTATGGTAAGTTTATGATCGAATCCATTTTAAATGACGCAGGTTATACGTGTCAACTCGTTGAATCTCTCAGTGACGAAATATGTGTTTTTTAGAGGAAATTATACGAACATTACTTTTCCGGTTACAGATGTTAAGTTTTTCCATAAATTTACGATTATGTGAATTTTGACGTCTAGCTTTCAAAAAAGATCAATTTTTTCATAAAAATTCTATCGCTTTTGATCTAGTTCAGATATTCCAATTTTTTCTGGATCCTGTTAAGTTTACCCTCCTACTTTCAAATCCGTCCGAAAATTTAAAATAAGTTTTAAATTAACAATGTTATATGTAATATTATATAATTTTATAATTATATCAGATAATTTGTTTAAATATCGCAAAAAAATAAGATGTGAAGTTTAGCAGAAAATCTTGTTTTTTTTTCATTGAATTCTGAAAACATGAAAAAAATACTTCCCCGACAGCCCCACCTTTTATATTTTTTGCAATCCTTTTTGAACTTTCGGCTTATATAAGGAAGAAATCCTATCAGCTTTATGCGGGCAAACCATTTTTGTGGACGAGAGAATTATTGTTCTAAAAATATAATTTTTGAATTTTTCTCGTAAACGATGCGAGGTATCGCGAAAGAGAAAATAAACGGAGAGTTTTCATGGAACTTTTTTAAACGTGCAAAATTGTACACTTATTTTTTTTATCTTTCGATGTTTCCGAGAAAAATGAAAAAATTCAATTTTATGAAAATAAATTCTCCTGTCGAAAAACATGTTTTTTTGTTGTTGTTGTGAAAATCGACTTTTCATATAATAATTTCAAGTAAATTTTTGCCAACTTGTTAATTTTGAACTTTTTTCAAATTTTCTGACAAAATTCAAATACGCGTAATTTCGTGGAAAATATTTATTTTATTTTCAAATCGGAAAAAGACGTTCAACCTGAATTCCTCTAAAACAACAACGTATTTCTTCACTGAGAAATTTTTTGACTTGAAGAGCAGAACCTGCCTGATTTTAAATGGAAATTACAAAAATTCAGAGTATCTGAAAATTTCCAAAATTTCTGAAAATTTTCAGTGATTTATGGTAATTTGTGATAAATTATGGTAACATACGGCTTCGAGTTGGTCAAATCTGTCCACGCGATCAACTGATCGCTTGACCATCACTTTTTTTGAACTCATAAATGTATATTTTTGATTTTTAACCTCTGGTAACATACTTTTGCTCCCTAGGTAGAAAAAGTAAACTTTTTCCCTCTGACGTCATTATGCTTAAAAAGCACTACTTTAGCTCCGCTCTAAAGGCACCGAAAAGGACTGTAATCATGCATGTGTTATAAAAAATTATTTATCCTCTCTTGTTACCGTAAACTGGCACTAAGCGGTAGATGTGACGGGAAGCGGCACAACCTCGAATTTTCATTTCTAAATGCATTATTTCCTTCTTCCAGGCAAAAATGAAGAAGATTGTAACTAAAAATTGCAAGACTTTAATTGTAGACCCTAGAAGAAGGAATGTCGCGTTTTGAATACAGAATTAAGGGTGCGCCGTTTTCCCACACATATGGACCGGTTAGCCCCACTCTCTTAAACTGACGCAGTAAAATTTTCACTGGTTGAATCAGTATTTTGAATGATCACTGCTGAACTAGTGATTTTTCGATTTCTACTGGGCGAACTAGTTAGTGACTCAACTAAAACAGCGTTACATCGATAAAGCGCTCCACGCGGCCAAGACATGAACCTCCAGTCGTCTGGCACGCGCGTGTCGTCTGTCGGATCTTTGCATTTCTTCTGTGAAAACGACTTTTACTGTGTACTATAATTTGTGTCAGAAATATTTGGGGCCTGACTGCTATAACCAGGGGATATAATATATTTTGCTTGAAAGTGGGGAGGCCCCTGGCCGCCAAGGTTTGACTTCGAGCGACGCGAAACATTGACTTAATGGTCGGCTTTACATTGGTCGGCTTTACACCGACAAGTGGAAGGTTAGTTTCACGCGCGAAGAACGGTTTGAGGGAGAGAAACTGTCGCCTCCGAAAGCGCGTGAAAGAAGGGTCGCCAACTTATAATATTCAGATATTCAGCTGGAATATCTGAATATTATAAGTTGGCAACCCTTCTTACACGCGCTTTCCGCGGCGAAAGTTTCTCTCCCCCCAAATGTGCTGCGCGCGTGAAACTAACCTTCCGCTCGTCGGGCGCTTTTCATCGACGAGCGAAAGGTTAGTTTCACGCGCGTAGAATTGTTGGTGGAAGAGAAACTTTTGCCTCAGAAAGCGCGTGAAAGAAGGGTTGCCAACTTATAAAATTCAGACATTCCAGCTGATCGAAACTGCCGGTAACTGTCGGCTTGTGTGCATCATTACCTTTGATGAGCTACGTTACCGACAGTTTCCATCAGCTGGAGTACATGAATTTTATAAGTTGGCAACCCTTCTTTCACGCGCTCTCCTAGGCGAAAGTTTTTCCCCCACCAACAGTTCCATGCGCGTAAAAATTAACCTTCCGCTCGTCGATGTAAAGCGACCAATCACTAGCCTTCCCACAGCTAGGCGCAATGTATTATAGCCTATTATATTGCAGCCCGGCCCTCATTTATCGTTACGAAAGTAAAGTTCGATTTTGAAAAGCTCATTTTGCAAAGTTTAGCACAAAAGTGATGAATGATAAGCGACATACCTATTCAGCTGAAGGACGACAACGCGTACAACCAGAAGACTTCTGGTACTGAGTAACCACTCAACCTCACTGATTAAATCAATGACGAAATTTCAGTGAGTGAACCAGTGAAATCTCATTGACTGTCAGTGACAGCTGTTTCAACCAGTGAGATTTCACTGAAAATCAGTGAGATTTCACTGGTTTACGTAGAGAGCTGTTTACGAAAGAGAGTGTACGAGGGTTGATTCTCAAGCTTTTGAAGTCTTTTAGATTCACCATTAAGATATAGTTAAAGTTTAAGAGAAAAATCAACTTGTAGATATTTAAGTGAGATTTCAGCGGCTACTGATCCTATGACTTAGAACGTCGTTGAGAGAAAGCAGGGGTAAAATTGTATCGTTATCTTCCCTCTTCAAGGAAAACAGGGCAGATTGAGCCAGCTCTAGAAAAGTGCACAAAGAGGCTTAGGAAAAGACTAACTCGCAGAAAAGCCAGGCGCAAAGCGATATCTGAGTGAGTTACTCGCTAATCGCAAAAAAAAAGAGAGACCAGCGATGTACCCTTGGTCCTTCCTTGTGTCTATTTTTTTACATCAAACTCAGTGCCTTAACTCCCACATGAACTTCCAGAATCTTCGAATATTTCCTTTTTATATTTCAAAAGAAAATGTTCAAATACTTTCTGGCAAGAGCGGTAAATAACAATGGCGATCGTCAAAAAATTCTCATATTTCCATTTTCTTTATGTTCAAATTCAATTTTTAATTAAAATAATACCTATCAACGAATCTTAGGTATCGTGAAATATATCTAAGCGGCGCACAGAGGAGCAAAATAATGAAAAAATGTTCAAAATAAGATTCCGGCTACAATTTTGAATCGATTAAAAAAAAATTTAATTACAGCTAAATAAGCTCTTAAGAGATTATGCGAGGCCGATTTTGAAAATAAATTTTTTATTTACTTTATTTAAACGTAAAGTTGAAAAAAATAGTAAAATTTAGGATGTGATTGCTTTGATAACACGTACTTAATTTAAAATTATTGATATCAGTATGTAAACGATTTAATAAACATCCGCGAAGTATAAATTGATAGTTTATTTTCAATGGATAATTTTTTGTTAACATATGTATTGTTATAAACAATAGTAGGTGATTTTTGAATGGTTTTGTATATTTATGAAGCGATTTTCGTTTTCAAGCCAATTTAAAGTAATACACAAACACTAAAAACCAGCAATAAATGTATTTCTCATTGTTATAAACAAATTTTATGAACAAATACGCAGCTTGAACAATTTTTGAGAGTTTGAGTTACTTTTCCATCAAAGCGTGCTTTGTTTGAATTGGCAGTGATGATATAATAAACTATATCGTTATTTTTTTATTACCATGATTGTCATTAACCAATTTTATAAACAAATGCACAGTTTGTGTACAATATTACCACCGAAATGTATTAATGTAAGCATAAGGGCAAGCTTAAGAAAGCATATTAAAAAAAAGCACCTGAAACTCTTAAAAATGTCTCAAACTGGGAATTTGTTTAAAAAATTTGTTAAAAACAATCACGGTTATGAAATGACAATAAAGTTTAACAATCAAAACTGGCAAGTTAAACAAAATACGTTTAAAAAGAAAATACCTCAAACACACAAAACTTGCTCAAACTGGGAATTTGTTTATAAAATTAGTTTATAACAATTATGTTTGTCATGAACTTGCAACATAGTTTTCTAATGTATCACTATCAAGCCTAACAAAGTAAGTTTTTTTAAGAGTAACTACAACTCTTCAAAATTCCTCAAATTCCGTATTGGTTTATAAAATGTATTCACACCATAAAATATACATTTAATTTCGTTTTTTAATGTTTTTGTATTACTTTAAATTGCACTCAAAACGAAAATACTTCATAAATATTCAGAACCATTCAAAACTCACCCACCATTGTCGCTGGCAGTCAATTTCCTAACAAAAAAACCACATCCATTTGTTGACAAGTGTTCAAATTTTGAATTTTTTCATAAAACTGTGTATAAAATGAACAATTATTAGGAATTGATAAATTATCATACGCGAATAATTTTTCAAAGTAATTTAAAATTTATTCTATTGTAGAAACGGGATCTACCGGTTGAAAATTGAGAAAAATCTGCATTTGTTTCTCAAATTTATTTAAACAACGTTAATATAATAATAAACCAATATTTTAAAATGTTTTAACCTGCTGAATATTATTTGTAAGGAGTGACTTTACAGGTTTTATGATATTGTACGTAATTATAAGTAGTTGCGAAGAAATGGGATCGTTTAGACAGAAAAATATAAGCTTTGTTGTTAAATAAAAAATTAATAAAAAAAATTAATAAAAAATGGACTCTCATAAATCTTTTTAAAATTAACTAAGCTTTTACTTACAATAAAAATTGTTAAATCGGATCAAAGTTGTAACCTCTACGCTAATTTGCACACATACATTTTTTGGGGGAAAACCAGCTCACCGGCAACTTTAATTTTTATAATTAATTATCTCTTGCTCTGAAAATCAAATGTTAATATTAGCAATTGTTTTCCTTGATAACTAATCCATTTAAGAGAGAGAAAATACATTTCAAAATAATCTACTGAAAATGATTTCTTACACAATTCCAGAAATAGAGAGAAAAAAATGTATAACTATTATTTCTGACAGCATATTCGTTCCTTCCCCTAAAGATAAATGACATCAATCGAATCGCCACCGTTATTTACACATAAAATCACCCTAAAAATTCCCCTATAACACTGAACAATATTTTCCTCGCACACCTTGCGAAAAATCTCAGACGTTCTTTACCTTTGTCCGGACTTGTATACGGTCGCCGTATACGAGCACCACCCTATCCTTGTTCTCGGTTGACGTGAGCTGATACGATAAGCTCTGCACGAAGATCATCGAATATCGTTCATCAACGATTTTATTTATTTATTTCAACATTTTCCATTGATGACCCATAGCCACATTTTCGCACGCCATATCAGTATTGTTAATTTTGCATTGTTTTCCATTCCATTGAATGCAGGGCGCAATTTCCGAGCCGCGTTTGCAAGCAAATTCATGTTATTTTGTCAAATCATTTTTCGCATTTTCCAGTATATTTTTTTGTTTGAAAAATGGAATGAGTCTCGCAGATTGGAGGGCCGAGAGAGCCAAATAGTAGAGTTAGGTCCAGAGTCCAAATCAGCCAGAAAAAAGAAGACGGGTGTTGACGTTCGATGATGATGATGATGATGATGCAGATGGAGTCCAAGATCCAAAAAGATGAAGAACATCGGCATCGGCAATAGGCACGAAAATAGGGAAATAGAAGAATTTCATTGATAGAGTGTGACGGGTGGCAGTTTTTTATAATCTTTCTCTTAGACGCTAGAGCATTTCGAGAGTTGTGTTTTTGCCTCGCATCGGTTTTTTTTGTTTGTTTATATTTATTTTTTTAATCCGTCCCTACGAGGCTCTTTGTGTGTTTTCTAAGAGCGGTTAAACACAGACTCTCGTCTGTTTTGGATCGGTTTTTGGGCTCTTTTTCTACTTTTGATCACTTGTTTTCAAAACGAGGCCTCGACGAGATAAGTGTCGTCCACCCCCGTCTGACCCCCCTGGCCCCCTGAGGTTTGGGCCCTTGTCGCCGGGATGTACTGACTGTACGCCTGCTGAAATCCACATCACAAGCACACACTACATTGTTGCACGCTAGGCTCGCCTATACTAACTCTCCTAATCCTACTGATATCAGTGATTAACATTCTCCCCGAAAATAAATTGAACAGTTGTAAATTGCGGGCCCGGATCAAAGAATATGTTATAACTTTCTGGTGCTCAGAGTGAAGAGGCCCCTTACCACTTGAATTTAAGAAACGTTCAGGGCCCCCTACTTTAGGCGCCAGAAAGTTATAGCCGGTTCTATGATCCGGGCCCTCAATCGTAAGGGTGGTCAGTTCAGAGTGAATAATATATAGTTTAAGTAGCTTTAATGTTATGAAAGCATTAATAATTTATTATGATCTCTTACAAAAGACAACAATATGGAATGAACATGAATTCGAGAAAATAAATCATACTGAAAGACAACAAACATATAAGAGATGTTATAGTTCAAATTACAACCAATTTTCCTGTATCTTAATTTAAGAATGGGTCGAAAAAACCCCAAAAAATTGAAATCGGTCAATATCTTCAGCTCGCGCATGCATTTTTCACTGTAATTGAAATTAAAAAATTTAATTAAGCAATACAAAAACTAGAAATTAAAGCACTCAAAGCGGAACTCTTTTAGATGTTGAGCATTTAAAATTCAAGCTTAAAAAATTTCTAATTCATAAATTTTTTATTCAGAAGCTCAATAATTTACGCGTATTAAATAGAAGCTTCTAAAACTTTTAAAACCATTAAATTGATGAATTAAAAATTTGTAACTTTTATAAATGGAACAGTTTGATGTTAAAAAAAAAAGTATCCTTCCAATTCATAAGATATTGAAAAACAAAATTTCCTCCGTTTCAACTCGATAAAAACCTTAAAAATATAAAATGTCCATCTGTCAATTCAACAGAAATTAAAAACTAAAATTTCCTCGTTTCAAATTTAACAAAACTGTTGAAAATACAAAAATTTCCTCAAATCAATAAAAACAGAAACAACAAAAAAGTTCCTTTTCCAATTCGGAAAAAAATTTATTAAGAAAATTTCTTTCCTTTCTTTTAAAATTAGAATTGTAAAATTGAAACGTTGTTATGTACATAAAACCTTTTAAGTTGAATTATGTTAAGTTCAGTTTGTTTTAAATTTAACAATTAAAATTGTAAGGTTTAAAGGTTAAATTTAGCACTTTGAAATTTTAACAATTCAAGGGTTTCTATTTCAAAACAATCATGTTAAAATTGTTTAGTATTAAATATTTGTTTTATAGTTATTTACTCATTTGAAATTTCGTCCAATTAAAAAAATGTCCAACTGAATGTGTTAAAAATTGAATATTTTAGACTGAAACAATATTTGAATATGATTTGAAATTGAATTAAAAAGTTTAATTATGAATTTATTTACTTGAAATAATTAAAAAATTTTGAATAGATTATGAAGTTTGAATTTGTCGCTTAGCTTTGTTTCACTATTGAGGCTTTCGAACCTAAAACTTTGAATTTTCAACCAAAAATGAAAACGCTGTAAAGTAAAAGATTTCATAATTACGCATTGTAAACTGAATTTCCCGGTCATTTCCCGATCCAGTGGCCACCCTGAGCATGGCTTTCAAAGTCTCCATTTTTCACCAATTTTCTTTTGTTTTGTTGAAGTTAAGATTATTTAATAATGCGCAATAAATACTTTTTTGGACTTGGTTAATTTCAATTTTTTTTTAACTGAGCTTACAATTTTTCGAGTTTAAAATGCAGGAGCATGAAATTTTATTTTAAAAAATGTGCAATTACCCACATCCAAAAAAATGTTTTTTTGACCATTATCAAATAATTCTAATATTAGGAATTTTTTCAATTTGTAATTTAATATTATTTATCACTAACAAAAACCGTACTGATAAAACATTCGTCATATTCTTCGGCCCATAGAAAATTGGCAAAAAATTGGTCAAAAATTGATACTTTGAAAGTCATGAGAGACCTGAAGATATTGACATTAAGTGTAGTTTTCCGAAAGTGAAGTCAAGATACAAATAACCAAATGAAAAAAAATAACTCGTAATTGGCCCTTATTTTCCTTTTTTTAAAATAAATCTCTCTAAAATTAAGTGGCATTCAATATAATTCACATATTTTGCTCTATCCTTTTTTAAGTACAACTCAAAAGCTTTGTGCTTTTATTTGGTAATAAATACTTAGGAACGAAGTAAAAATAAATTACAATTTGTCTTAAATTTCAAAAACTAGTGAAAACGATTTAAAAAAGTGTGCTGATTCATATTTTGAAAAGCTTTTCTGAATCTGCGAAAAATATCAAAAACCACTTATCTCTAGTAAATTACGCTTTAATTAACAAGCCTTTTTAATGAATTAATCTGAATTCTAATTTTACTAAATTCCAGATACTTTACATGGATTATACTGAATTTTACTCAATTATAATGTATATAATGTCGTTAGTATCACGCAATTCGAGTGAATTCTCGGAAATT
>CAKNWU010211044.1:413-12918 GCA_932072015.1 Andricus quercustozae | reverse complement strand
GTTGTTGTTAATTTAAAAAGAGAACAGCAGGGAGTCATTGGCAAGATATTATTGGTTGATTCTGCAAAAAAATTAGTCTATTCATTGCCCATTTGAAATGGCTTTTGTTCATCAATTTGTTTAAAGTATTATAAACAATTTTTTTTCTGTCTCCAACCAAAATGAATTTTCTGCACCGACTCGTTACATCTGAAAGCCTTATAGTAAGTTTAATTTCTAACGGATCTTGATGTATTTTTTTCAAAATATTTGTATTTGTTTATAGAAATTGTGCAAATAATTCAAATTTGCTGTCAGTTTGAAAAATATGACAACAAAAAGGCTAGGGGGAGCCGCCGCTCCCCTCATCCGCCTTTTATATATGCTTTAGATTATAATTGTAATTTAATTAAATATTTTATGTCGTGCCCTTTTTCTGATGTTTTTATATAGACAATCTCAATGACGTATAAATTTCAAGTCTTAGCACTAAAAGTTTTATTGGTATGCTTCAGTCCTTAAACTAATTTAATATATTACTTCCTTCCAATTATTTTGTAAATAATTTCTGCTTGAAATTTTATTTCATTAAATGTGTACATTCCAGCTGAAGCAATTTGGTACCACTCTGTTTGTAAACTTGATTAAGTACTAGTCGTAAAATACCACGTAAATCGAGATACGTCCTGTGTAAGTAAATAAATTCTTCCGCAAAGCAAAACAAGACCCTTCATATTGCAAACATCCCTCTCTTGTGTACGTGTTTGCTCAGTGATTACTCGTGTAGCTTGGGATCGGCAATGTATGAAAGCACCAAATTAAACAAGTAGATTATTATATAATCTAAAATTGAAAAATGTATATGTAAGTCATCAGAATATTTTGGCTATAATAATTACTGAATTAGAAATTATTTTTAAATTATTATAATTATTTTAGTAAACATTTCACATTTTTTTAATACTGAGAAGTTCTTTTTCCACTTTTTAAAATTGATTTTGAAATGTGTAGTTTTTTGAAAAGTTTATAATATTTTTCACCGTCAGCTTGATTTAACTGCCCATTGATGATTGTCAATGATTTTATGACAAAGGAGCAATATGAATAATAAATATGAATTAGGGATAATGTGTTTACCTCGCATCACGCGATCGGTCTTTGTACTCCCCCCACAAATGCGAAATGTTCTATATTTTGTTTCACTGTATTATATTACATGTATGTTATATTAATTTCTGTACTAATTTAGGCAACAATTTTTGTATTGAACATTTTATTGTATCTTGTGTCGTTTTACCATAAATTTAAATATTTAATTTTTAATGTTATTTTTCACGATTAAGACAACTACTACGCGTTTTATCAAACAATGGCCACTAATAACTTTGTATATCTTCTCTGGATGAACATATTTTATTGCTTATTTTTTTTTCGTATCTTGCACAGTTTGATCGAAAAATTGAGTTTTTTTTTTTTAATTGCTAGTAGCTTTTTTTATTTGGTCAAGAAAAGCTGTTCTAAAAACTTCACTATTTTTCAGTCCTTAAAAATGTGTGCCAATGCTCTGTCCATACGATTAATGTTTCAAAAGTTATCCAGTATAAAAACAATGACAACCACGACGAGAGACAGCAGACACTATCGTAAAACCTATTTCGTAAAAAGATGTTATGTTTCATTTTTTCTATTAATTTAGTTTAAAGTGTATTTTAGTTTTTGAAATTTAGTTATAATGCATTCAAAATGGGTAGCGCCAAAAATTAAAAGCATTCCTTTAATCTATGAAAAACTATTCAAATAATTTGAAGACTCCGCATAGGAGGTTCATAGTTTAAGGGTCAGATTTCAGGGTCAGAGGTCAGGTGCCAATTGTCGTGGGTAGAAGCTCAGGGGTCAATGGTGAGTGGGTCAGAGATCAAGGGTCGAGGATTAGAAGTGAAATGTGAGGAATCAGAGGTCAGGGATCAAACTTCAATGTTCATGGGTCAAATCTCAAAATAAAAGTTGAAAAATATAAAATTTTCAATCATGCATATTTTAAAACAGTTTTTTAATAGCATTGTATTCGTTTCAATTTGGTAATATTTTAATTTAAAAAGAGCTATTCTGCAACTATGCAAATAATACCTAATCATTAAAACTAACAATTTAATTTAAAATTTGCTAAAGTACAGTCACATTTAGGGGAAGCAATTAGAGAAAATGTAGCCCATGAAAATAATAATTGACTAACAAGGGGAACCTACAACCTTCGCGATTTTGTTTGCGTTCATACTCCTCCCAGTAATAGGTAATTACCAAAGTTGTAATATGCTAAAATAATTAGCTGCGCTTTTCAGCTATTCTCGAAAAAAATTGTTTTAAATAAATACACGCAAGTTACATGGTCCGCGATACAAGAGTCTTTTTAGTCACGGTTGGATCAGGCGGTAGCGGTTTGAGTTTTTTTTTTTAATAGAAAATTTTAATTTTTCTTTATTCAACTGAACGTTTTTATTTTGGCTATTATTCATTTCATATGAGATGAAAATCAAAAATATAAAAATAGTATAATAAATAATCAAATAAATATTCCAATATAAAGAAATAGTAAAATAATGATGTTTTTTAACAAAAAATTGCATAAGGATTCAGAATTTTTCAAGAATATTGTAGTACTGATTTATCTTTGAAATATATGCTTCGGAAGTGTTGAAAATTAAATAAAAATGGTTTTTCCTCAGGAGAAAAATAGTTAAAAATGAATATTTAGGGTTGATTTTAACTAGTTTAATAGTCAATAACAATACAAAAATTTCGAATGCAAACCAAATTGGCCAAAAATGGCGGCAGCAGGAATCGAACCCAGACTTCCCGGTTACATCCCATCGCGTTCCATGTAACATGCGAGGATTTCTTTCAAGTCGTTTTTCGCGAGAGTGGCTAAAAAGCGCATCTTATTGCTAGAGAATATTACAGGTTTGGTAATGACCTATTACTGAGAGAATTGTGAATATAAACAAAATTCCGAAGTGTATAGGTTCCCCTTGTAAGCTGCTAATCTTTGAAGACTAATAATAATAGTCAATTAAATATATAGGAAATGTACGACTTTTGGGCAGATGCTAATGCTGAGACTTTAATGTTACAAGTGAAAAAAAAAACTTATGATTAATAATAGGTACGAAATGTCAACTACAAGTAGCTTTGCAATGTTTAGTGCTTTGGATAAGGCTCGACGGTACTGCTGAAAAATTCAATTCGTGATTTCAGTTGTAATGACATTCGGCCGATAGTTGATGTCTAGCTTTTTGGGTTTCAATTTAATGTAAATCGGAACAAGGAAATCAACTCACCAAGTTTATAATAATAATAATTTAATATAATATCTGAAGCTTTTTTTGTCCAAATTACGACCAAAAATGGCGTATTATGCGCGCTTATTACATGTTTCTTATTTTCATTTCCTAATTATGAAATTAAAATAGGTATATGCTTACATTTTATGTACGGTAAAATTTTAATAATAATCATAAATTAAAATGAGTATTAAAATAGCTACATTGGCTTTCATACAATTTTAAATTCATTTTAATTTCAAATTTAATATTAATATGAATAAAATTTTAATATTACTTCAATTTTCATTTTAATAGTCTTTCGGGAATCTCTAACTTTCGTTTAATTATAAGATATTATCCCAGCAGGAATAGGAAGCAACAAAAGGAATAATTTAATTACTTTGAATTTTAGGTCGTAATAAGATAGTCTTAAAAGGCACTCTGGAAGTGTGGCTGAGTCTTACTGGTGTCTTCCATTTTTGAGAAATGTTTTTTTAATAGTTCAATTTCAAAGATTTACCATTGAAAGCTCTTGAGTTTTAAATATGTATAAATAATAGTTCCTAAATTTGTATGATTTTAAAGATCAAAATTCAAATTTTTGTCAAGTTTTCAATTCTAAATCTAACTAATTGAAGAAATTTCGAATATAAATCATCGAAAAATGATCTTTTTTCCTACTTTTACTTCTTTTTATTGTTTAGTCGAGAATCAGAAATACGAAAATCTGGTTGTTTTACGATCTTTCTTTCGAGTAGCAGATCCTAATAGTGGGTACACGATGTATTTGTCCAACAGTAGTAAGCCCTTAAAATTGTAATTCGATCGGATAATATCTCTGTTCTGTGCTATACATGAATTTGAAAATTCATATTTTGGAAAATTAAAAAAAATTCTCCTATGGGCCAAAAAATTATGTTGAATTTTTTGTAGGTACAGTTTTTGGTAGTGAACAATAGTGTAAGATTAGAAAATAGAAACAAAATTTATTCAGCCTCTGAATACTTCCGTTACTACTGAATGAGTAGTTAAAATTTATTCATTTTGAAAATGCCTAAGGAAACGAGTTTTTTTATGAAAAAATTAAACATGTGCTTAAAATTTCTTTAGCTGCCATCGAATATAATTTTAAAAAATTTGAATTCTTAAATCCATACACAAAACAGTATTATCCAGTATTAACGATATTATCCGATCGAACTCAAATTTAGGGCGCTTACTACTATTGGGAAAATTCAATTTTCACCCACTACTAGAATCCGTTACTAAAAAAAGGGGTGTGCGACCCATATTTAAAAATACTATACAGTACTACACAGTACCGATCTCTAGTTCTTTGAATGTTAATTATATGAGTTAAAATTTTTTCTCTAAAATAGATTTAAAGCTACCAGAATTCGATATAAACTGAACAAGAATGAAGAAATGTTGTCCATTTTTAAAAAAGATATTGTAAAAATAGTGCAAATTTCAACTTTGTCTTAAAATTTTAATAAAATCCAATATAATAAACATTTTACAACGTTGGAACAAAAAAGTTGCAAAAATTTAAAGGAATCTCATATGTTGAAAAGTAATAATTAAAATGAAGTGAAGATATATTTTTAATTGATTTGATAGAAACCTGATGATTAGTAATTTCATATATTTCACAACAAGTATTTCTTTTAGCAGAAAAAATATTTAAATGTTTCCAATATTCTTCACAATACTGAAAATAAGTTGATGCGATTCTACAAAAATGTTGTATTAACCTTGAAACTGATCTAAAGGACATTAGCAAACGTTTATTGTATTAGACATCATTTAAATTTTTAGCAAACATTTAAATTTGCACTTTTTTGCAATACCTTCCTCAAAAGTTGACAAAATTATTTCATCTCGGCTCACTTTATCGAGAATACCGCAAGCTTTTTTAAGATAAAAAAGGTAACTCTAATATTATTAGCATTAAATGAACTTTAGTAATCATCGATAAATATGCGGTATCAATAACCGGTAATGTAGTTTGGATTAATATTTATCACCTCAGTCTGTGAATGAAGATAAGTCTGGCACGTGTAAATAAATAATTGCCATATTACAAAAAGATGTCTCATTGGTCGGGGGAGAAAAATGTGGTCAAGGAAAAACCGGGAATTCCAAATTGGCTGATCACTAGCCACCCTTTGAGCGGAAACGTAGGAGCTTGAATGTGGACAAAGTTAATGAATGGATTTAAAGATTATTATTATCAATAGTAATTTTCAAGAGAACATATAGCACTTCTTTTAACAGAGTTCTGGCAGCAATTTCTGTCACCGAAAGTCCCTCTACTATGATTACCATTTGGCCGGTCGCCGTTTTTTTCTTTTCATCTTGTTTTTTCGTTTTCTCTGGCCACTTTTTCCCAATTCCTCTGGCACGAGCGCCACGTAAACACTCGATAAATCTTATTACAGCTTTCTCTCTCTCCTCTTTTCGTGCCCAATCTTCCACTGCGGAAGAGCTGAGCGGCTTATTTTACAGCATTTAAATACTGGTTAGCCGGTTCACCCGGTGAAAACCTCTCGTACTACGATCCATTGTAACTTGCGGAAAACGAAATTTCCGCCCAGGCATTGTTCTCCTTTATTAAAATTTAATTCCGCTCGATTTAACGAAGCCTGCCGTTAGCAAGCCCAATGTTTGAAAACGTTGCGATTCATTTTCCTCTATAGAGTTAACAGAGTTCTGCGTTTCCCTTCCAGCAACGACCACAACCACTCGAATCTCAATAAAGGAGAGTCCATTATTGGACTTAACGGTCCAGAGGCCGTTACTTTGCTGGGTGGTGTGTAATTGCAATTACAAGCGGAGAGCATCGCATAGTGCTTTCGTTGGTCTAGCCAGAAACGTCCGTTACTACTGAAGATCGTGTATGGCTGACGATAGAGCTAGTTAGGTATTTTCACTTCATCATCAGGTGGAATATCTTCATATCAGAAATAATTTTTATCGTTTCATTATCGTGCAGTATCGGCCACTAAAACACATTAGGAAAGGGTAAGGGTGTAACCCTAATTTTTTTTTTACTAATTGCAGGGATGCCTCCCCCCATGAGACGTTGGAAAGGGATAGGGGTATGACCGAAATTATTTCTGTGACCAGTCACGGGGGTGCCTTTCCGTCCCCCACAACCATTTATGCTTATTAAATTTCAATAGTTGGAAAGGGGTAGGGGTTCGACCAAGATTATATCTGTCACCAGTCACAGAAGGGCCTAACACTTACTGGACTCAAGCCTGTTATACTTATTAAATTCCAATAGTGATTTTCTCAGAAACTGTCAAGCCCATAGGAAAAGTGTTTACAATAAACAATGTATATTCCGAATGGATCTACAACTTTTTTCGAAAAAAATTGTCTGACATTTTGTGTATTTAGCAAAGTAAATGTGAAAACCCATGACTTTTATGGGCTTTTTATGGTTTTTACCATGAAAATCAAATTTGGGACTAGTTTCACTATCATATTTGTAATCAGCGCTTCAAAATGTATAGGTATACGGAATTTCATATTAATCGGAGGTATGCCCTTTTCGGAAGTGCATCCCTATTCCTTTATGAACTTTGAATTATGTTGATGAGAAATTCTTCTTTTTAACACAGATTATCAAACCATAACTTCCGCACTCTTCAAGAAAATATATTAATATTGTAGGTCAATTGATTTGTCTCAGATCAAGGAATCTATTCCGTTTTTGCATCAATTTTGAATTATGTTAATGAAAAAAGTTTTATTATAAAAAAACAATTTTTCAATTATTAAAAATGACCATAACTTCCTTACTCTTTCATAAAATGTATTCATATTAGTCAAGTACTAAATAATAATAAAGTACTAAAAAAAATGGCAATAAATATTTTTAGAAACCCTTTGTCAGTTTCAAGATATTAATGGTCAAAATAAGCGCTCCAAATTTCATCAATTTATCTGGAACCGTCTTCAAGTTATCGTGTTCACAAAAAATGGTGACATCCACACATCGACACACATATACATCCGGACAGTTGCTTAGAACATTGTATTATACACGTTTTAATTAAGGAACGTTTAATTAAATGAATTAAAAAAAAAATCGAAATTATTACCATCACAAAGCTTCCTCTATGAGGAAGCAAAAATTCAAAGTTTCTAAAGGGGCTTATTGCTTATAACTTAAATCTATATAAACATATGAAACTAGAATTATTCATATCGTAAACCAACAAAAAATACTACTTTTTTCTGGGTGTTTCCAAATATTACATTAAGATAACCTTGAATAATATGAAAGTTATAAAAAAGTACCGTGTCATTAAAGCATAAAAAACTTCAGAACCTGAGTGCCTTTTATGATTGCAGTATATATACCTATAGATCGCGTGATTCGAATAGTTTTTATAGCAAAGCCGAATTGTTGGCTTACAACTGAAACTTTTTTTTTTTAATTTTGATGGAAATACCTTTTTTATGGTCTGGTATAATTATATATGTGTAAAATACAAATATATTGTCATCTATTAGCATTACTTATTCTGAAGGTAAGCTCTTTTTGCTCGGATTAATATTTGAACATAAAATCGAAGATTTTCATTAAATATGAATACAATGTTCTTAACTTGACATCTATGATTTAAATGATTAAATCATTCAAAAAAACTTAACATAATTATATTACACTTTTTTAGTCTGAACATTTTATATTTTAAATTTGTATGTAACAAGCTACAATTATTTTCATTTAGAACTTATTTTTGTTTAGAGAAATTTAATTTGCTGAGGTTCAGTTTTCCAAGTAGAGATTACTAGTATCGATTTTCTGAGGAATATATTCTAGAATAAACCCAGTAGTTGGGTTCATGCGGTCAAAGGATGTGGAGAAGGGGGGTTGTAGTTAACTACACGAAACTTTGCTCTTCCAAGCTTTTTACGCGTTTCATAGAAATATTTTAATAGTTTTTAATATCATTGTCCTAGATTAAACTACATTCGAAATTAATTTAGTTGGATTTTAACTTCCAATCTCAGAATATATTAAATTGTGTAATTAAATTTAAATACAGTTTTATTATTATTATGTATACATTAAAGAGATTCATTTTCATTGGAAAAAAAATATTGTCGAATTTGAACACGTACCACATTAGCCTGAGTTTTACCTTTTTAGTCACCAATTTTTTTCAAACAAAAATTTAATTGGATATGATTTTTTTGTTGAAAATTCAACTACTTTAATAGAAGGTTTTTTATAAGTTGAAAATTCAACTATTTGGTATTATCTTTTTTGTTAAAAATTCATCTTTTTCGCTGAATTCAACTGGTTGATAATTCATTTCTTTTTTGTTGCAAATTAGTTTTTTAAACTGCAAATTGAGCTGTTCCATTTTTGATTGAAAACGTATCTTTTTTAGTTGAAAATTGATGTATTGTGTTGGAAATTCGTCTTTTGGTAAAAAATAATTCTTCTTGGATGAAAATTCATCTTCCTAGTTTAAAAATTAATTTATTTAGTAAAAAATTCAGCTATTTTGTTATTTGGTTAAAGTCATCTTTTTTGGTCGAAAATGCAACTGCTTTGTTGAAAATTCATATTTTTTACTGCAGAAAAGTCTTCTTTAAAAAGTCAACTTAACGTCTTTTTGGCTTGAAAATTCACCTATTTGGTTGAAAAATGCAACTACTAAATTTTTTCGTCTATAATACTGGTCATCAATGTATCGATACGGATTTAAATTTTATTTTTTGACTAGCGATGTGTGTCCTTTATGATGTAACTTTATATGTTTTCTTTTACAAATTATCTTAATTCAACATAATAGGAGGTCATAATATTTTTTATCGATAAGATATTTTTTAAAAAATGATGCTGTTATCCCTGTAGGGATGACTTTTTCTAATAATTTTTATATCTCCTTAAAAAGTGTTTAGGATATTTTAGAAATGCAATGTGAAGAAAAATTAAAAAAAAAAAAATAATTTCTGCAACTAGTCCAGTAAATCTCATAAAAATTTGATAAACGAGGAAGCATAAAAGCCCTTAAAATCCGACGTTCTTTTGTTGATCGATGCCAAGTTCATAAAAATGATGAGTCGCATGGCACTCGAGACAACGACCTTTTAATGATGCTATTAAATGGGGACGCAGCTCTCCAAGCAAATATCCTCTGATGTTTTCTTCTTCCCTGGAAGAAGGACAAATTTTGCATTACTGGGCAGAGTATAAGTGGGAAGAGAGAAATTCAACTCTTAATTAATGTACCGGTTAACGAGCAAAGTACACGAGCGTTATGGCATTCGTTATATGCGTTTCACGTGTAAGAGGGTGAGTTCTAAATTAAATATGCGACGAAGTGTCTCACGCAAAACGTAACTGTCGTGACTTCTCAAGTTACGCTTATTATCGTCTCAATTAATTATAGAGCAATTACATTTTGGTCATTTTTCATTCTCCTTTATTCTTTTTGACGATAATTTCTAGGGGTGCGCATAATTTATTTAAATCAAGTTAAGTTGATCTCATAATTCTTGATGATAATATATGCAAAATGTAAATTTTTCACTGGGAATAGTTTCAAACAACGCTGAATATTACACTGATAATTACAACCCTATTCACGACTTTTATATGATGTTGATCTCTCTGCAACGATTTTTTCCAACCTTATCCAACTTTATTACTATTCATTTCATCTTGATATCCAATTTTATATTGAAAATGAAACCCACTCAGGCATGCTATAAAGAACGATTTTTTAACAGATTATAAATTTTCAATAATATTTCAAGTTTGATATCAAATATATTTATAAATTATCCCAAGAAAAATTTTCAAGTACTTAGATCAAAATACTCGAAAAGTCAGATCATTTTCAGAATGATAAAGTTTTTACAGAGATCCATATGATATAATTATGATTTTTAGTTGATGTCAACAAGATCTACAAATTAACATAATGACAATTTTTCGATGGTACACAAATTTTAAAAGTTCTATATAATTAATAGTCAAGTAGATTGCCTATATTGGGTATATGGGGATAACTTTTCAAAACCCGATACAATGATTTTTAATATCTTCTTCGAAATGACTACAAATTTTTTATTTCTTCAACATTGTTATGATTACAAGTTCAAATTCATACAGTTTTAGGTACTTGAAATTTTAAATTCTTCAATTTTAAAGGGTTTGAGTTGAAAATGTTCAGCTTCATAGATTTTCAAATATATAAACAAAAATTTGACACCTAATTCTATATTCTTTTACTGTTTAAAGTCCCAAAATTAATATGTTAAATTCTGAGGCCTGAATTTAAGAATTTTAATTTTTAACTGCTATATCTATTTCTTATATAAAGTTACAAATTTAAAAATATTCTGAAATAAATGTTTCTTTTAAGACTCTTTATAGTGCTCAGTAATCCACTTCTTGCACTTGTATGCCCTTTTTAAATTCAAGTTCGTAAAATACTGTTTTTTTCCACTTTTTCACTTTTTTAAAGAATTTGTTCACTTATCTTGCTTTAAAATTATAAAGTTGTGATTGAAAAAATTCATAAACTATTGTACATCAAAACGCATTAAAATGTTTAATTTAATGGTTTTGAATGTCGTGAAGTGAAAATTATAATAGTTCATATTGAACGTGTCCTATTTATTTAAATTTAATTATTTGAATGCGTAAACGTGTAAATTGTAAAATTATATTATTCATGGCTTTAAATTGTATATTGTACCATAACGCGCTCTTCAAATTCAAAATTAATAATTGTGAACGCTTTGGATTTAAATTAAAATCGTGTAATTACAAATAACTTTCACATCAATACTTCCAAATAAAAATTTTGCAACTATTGAGGATATTTCTATTTGACAATCTTTAATTTAGAGCGATTTAAAAGGCTCTTAATTCAATATAAAAAAGTTATTGAATCTACCTCATTAGTCAAATTATAAATATTTCAATCAAGAATAAATGAATTGGAAACCGTACAATTTTTCTATTTACTACTCGAAATAGTTTAAAACTTAAAAATATCAGAGCATTATAATTTTGAATAATTTTGACATAATACCGGGTATTACAATCTTTCCCCTATTCTTCTGCATTTCCCCTTTTGTTAAATTTTCCCTTTTCCCCTATAATTAATTTTGCTTATTAAAATTACATTTTTTGTTATAGCTATAATATAAAGCAAGTCAATGAAAATAATGAAATGCGTCAGTATTTTTGTATCTTGAAGCACTTGAATAGCTGATTTATAAATAAATAAAGTATAAAATATAAAACAAGGTATTGTAACACAAATATAACTATATGAGTGCAACAAGTTTCAACTTCTGAAAACTATAGTTCATTAAGGAAAAACACTCCTAAAAAAACATGTAGCTGAAACATTTAAGATTGAAATAGTTAAGAAATATACAGTAATTTTAAATAATCAAAAAATTGAATATTTCAAGTTCATCAACTGCAAATTTTTGCTTCAAATTTAATTTTTAAATCTTATCAATAAAAAATTTACAAATGTTTATTTGACCAATTTCAAAGTAAACTATTTAGAATTGAAATAAATATTTAAAGCTTAAATATTGTTATGCTACAGTAATAACGAAATGATAAATCTTAGGAAAATATATTTAATCAAACTTATAAATACCAACGCCTTAATTATTAATCATGGTATTTTTATAGAGAAAAAATATTCTTGATTATGAGAAAGATTTTAAACATATAAAAGTCGTTTATTTAATCTATTGTATTCTTTGTTGGATTTTCTTGTATCACCTTAAATGGAATTTTTAAAAATAAATTATTTAATGGCCAAAATAATAATTAAAAAATCATTTAAAATTATTTAAAAATCTAACATTTTTGATGAAAAGATTGTTTCTTCCTTTTTATGTATAAAATAAATGTTTAATTTCTTCCCCATTTTCCCCCTTTTTCATGCAAATATTACCCTATTTTCCCTTTTTGAAGCTCCTTATGCGCTGTGATCTCTGTGACACTAGAGTGGTTCAAAAAATCTTTCTTCTGCCAGAAGACAAGGATCTCCCTACTTTCTACTTTTCGTAAATTAAATGTTAGTGAAATTCTTCAGAAATATTCAAGAAATCGTTTTCATCCCATAATTTTTAAATTTGACGCCCTAACCATTTTTTACTGTGCCCCGAAAATGCCCAGAAAATGCAAAATAGTAGTT